>OZ014447.1:11421182-11451719 GCA_963966035.1 Acleris laterana
ATGGGCAGTCGTGGAGAATATCCAGATAGGAAAAATATAGACAAAAGTAAATAAAGTAGCTCACCACTAAAGTAGCTCCGCCGGCGTGGTTGACGAGGGGTGGCGAGGGGCTGAGCAAGGCCGTGGTCAGGATGTAGGCGAGCGGCAGCACCGCAGCGGCCAGCATGCCGGCCAGCGCGCGCGCCGGCATCGGCTTCAACCACACGCCCGCGAGGCAAGCGGCCGGGTTGGCCATCGCGCCGAACGACACCGCCAAGTGGTACGCTAGGTTCCCGTATGGCATACACGAGTAGGACTGGATCGACGGCAGCACGCCGTTACTAAGCGCGTTGAGCACAGCCATCAGCACCAGAACCGTAAGCCAGCGGCTGCTCAGCAACGCCACCGGCTCTGATGTCGCTTCGTCATCCTTGGCAGCAACAGCGGGCTCTACGCGCTCGGATTGAAACCCGCCGTAGCGGTCCACAACCATAAAGCTAACCAGGCTGACAGCTGACAGCCCTGCCAGTATCAACAGAAACACGGTCGATCCGAACCGCGCCAGTAGGAGCACCGGATGTAACGTGCCATCCTCGCCCAACACGCATTCTGGCTGTCCACCGACACCTTGGACAAGCGCAAGGATACCGGGCAGGAAACCGCTCAGCCCCTCTCCCACCAGATACGTAACCAGGTACACGTCACGGAAGTGCCGCAGGTACGGATAGAACAGCACCGAGCTCGTGCAGCCCACGAGCGCCGCGAAAAACGTGAGCGTCAGGAAAGCGACGGAGCGCTCCGAGCCGCCGATATGAGCCGTCTGCTCGTAGAGAAAGGCGTTGAGGGCCAGCGCCAGCGTGCCCACTGCCAGAAGAGTGTAGATATAGGGCGAGTCTGAAGCGGTGGGGCGCAGGCGGCGGAGCACGGCGTACAGGACCAATCCCACGTTGGCGAGCTGGATGGCCAGCACCATGGACGACGGTAGCGCCCAGCCCTCGGGCAGGCGGTCCACTAGCAGCGGGAGTTGTACGTACAGCCCGTTGACGCCGAGCCACGTGCCCAGGCCCCAGCACGCCATGAGCACGTCCAGCGCGACGCGCCGCTGCGTGCCCCACATGTTGCCGCGCTTGCTCTCCACAGCCCCCAAGCACGGAGCACACTCCTTATCCTCGCTTAAACTGCGGACAAGTGCTAATGTAAGTACGTTTGAGAGCAGGTCAGCAATTTAAACGGACTGATCGATCACAGCTGCGCCGACGCAATGGAAAATTATAATTGTTTTATTAGTAAGACGCGTGCGTAAGTGTGCCCCGCGTCTACCCCACTGCGGTCGCACCGTCTCAGGTACCTACCTATATACCTAATCAATTCCAAATCCACGTCCGCTGATAAGACAGATGGAATTAGTGGAACTTACGTAGTTGGCAGGGCAGTTGCATTGTCACCGGCTCATATACAAGTGTTACTATAATGTGTTGGTATAGTGCTGATATCACTGATGTCAAGTGGCGTTACGATAATAACTAAAGGTACCCAAAAGTGTCAATTACACTGACTCGCGCTCTTGCACTCGCGCCGCCTATTCAGTTACGCTATAGTTCGGTAACCTATAGTAGATAGTAAGCATAAAAACTGTCCTCGTAGCGCTTTGTGTTCCGAGCATAAAATGATTTACCTAATCAATTCCAAATCCACTCCACGTCCGCTGATAACACAGTTGAAATTAGTGGAACTCACGTGGTTGGCGGGGCAGTTGCATTGTCACCGGTTCATAAACAAATGTTACTATAATGTGGTGGTATAGTGTTGATATCATTGATGTCAAGTCTCGTTACGATAATAACTAAAGGTACTTACCCAAACTTAATATTTATTTTTGTATTCTTTGATTATTAGTATTTATGTTTGACGATCTCAATGTAATTTCGTATTTTTTGACATGCAATGCAATTAATATTGTAATATTACATTGATGAATAAATAAACTAAACTAAACTAAGAGTTTTATTCTAACGATGAATATTTTGACCATTTTAAATATTGACTGTGACATGCAAGATTTAATAATTGCTAGTTAGATTAAGTTAATGTATTATATTGACATTGTTTTAATAGAGAATCACTAACATGTTTCTTAGTGTGTTTAGGTTGTGTGAAACAACTTTTATTTCTGTCTTTTTTTGCATGTCATCTATCGGTAAAATATTTGTGACATGACTATATGCATTGACAACCATCACACCTGTACCACATATTAAGCAAATAAATATTACTTTGACTTTGTCAATCGCACTGAGTAGCGCTCTTTCGCTCGCGCCGCCGATGCATCTACGAGTATGCTATAGTTCGGTGACCTATAAATCCTATAAATAGTAGCATAAAAACTGTCCTCTTCGCGCTTTGTGTTCCAAGCACATAATATGATTTAGCGTAAATGTGTTGTTCCAAACTCCCGGTGACGTTGATAAAAGTAATTAATGCATGTTATTTGAATTACTTCTATTTGAAGTGGCTTTAAAAAAACTATAATTACTTACTTAAGTTTACTTTGCACTTCATAATATAGGTAAAAATAATCTACAAATAAACAATAAACTATACTACTTAATGGTTCACCGTCAACGTTGTTCTAATAATCGCATACTAGACCTACCTGTGTTTAGTTAACTACTACCTACCTGTCAATTACTTAATGATCCACAAATGAACCACTAAAGCTTCCTAAAATGACTCTATGTTTTTGTTTTTTGTATAACGTGATAAATAACGTTCAAATAAAAAATTTAAAACATCCTGTTTTTTTATATTTACTAATAAAAAGTTGTGTTTCAATTAGGAGTTTTAGGATTTAAAGATTTGTGTGTTGTATGTTTGTTTGTTTGGTTCGTCTAAATTACTGGTTCCTTCATTCTTCATTGGTCTGGCTCATTCATTCATTACCTACTTCTCTCGTCTCATTACCTAATTATTACTAAGCATTTTTTTTTCATTTTTAAATTGATGTCTTGGATGGGAGATATCTATGTACTTACTTAGGTTTTTTAATGATTAGAGGCAGTTCAATTTATTACAAGATAGACATTATCGTTAAATGGAATTTAATGATGTTTGAAATAAAGATATGTTTTATTTAAATTATTATTAAGTCTAACTTTTTTGAATAGACTAGCTGTTGCCCGCGACTCCGTCCACGTGGAAATTCTTTATCGCTATTCTCTCGGGTATTGTTCTATTTTCCGGGTTCAAAGTACCCTATGTCCTTCTCCAGGATATACCAAATACCAAATACCAAATTTCATCAATGAAATCGTAACAAACAGACAGAGTTACTTTCATGTTTGTATTATAGCTAATCATAATATCCAAATATCCAAATTTATAATACGGACGTTGGACAAGTACCTAAAAGTAAAAAACCGGTCAAGTGCGAGTTCGCGCACAGAGGGTTCCGTATTTAAGATAACACCTATGCTTGGAAAACGCAACAGAAAATACTCATTTTGCTATGGATTTTATTTTCTATGCAATAAGGTCAATTTTGACTAGCCTAAATACAGTTACAAATACAGATTTATAAAGTTTTTGATATTTTTTCCAAATCTGTAAAGTTTGGCGATTTCTTTATTTTTCGCATTAAACATAAATAATTATCTTTAAATGAGGTTTTTTTCAGTTTTGGTCCATAAACTCCGGAGATAAGGGGGGATAGGTCATGTTTTGTTAATTTTTGGCTATAAATCTCAAAGTACATCACGGAAAATTATATGGAAAATAGGTTTGAAATTTGCAGATATACAGACACCCCGTTTGCTATAATCGAATCACTTTCATTTTGCAACCCCCCATTCTAGACCCCTTCTCAAATATTTAAAATAATAATTTTACAACTATACAACTATGGCAAATTTCAAGATAATAGCTTCTATAGTTCAGAGCTCTCGTCTGTCTACATACAGACAGACAGACAGACACCAAAGTCTCATCTTAACCCTTAATTTGGCAAAAATAAAAAAAGTCGGGAATTCAAACCCTTTTTGATTTTAAATCAGCAAAAAAAATAAAATCACAATCAAACAAAAAAAGTGGTCATTATGGTATGTTCGCTGTGACGAACATTGCCAAATTAAGGGTTAAGCGTTTTTTTTGTACCATTTTGGTACGTAACTCTAAAAAGGGTTCAAAAATATTTGAGCTGACTCTCTAATACTTCATGAGTTACCCTTAATTGTTAGTGTAGTGATCCCTGCAGCGGTCCTGGGTTCTATTCCCGGTTTGGGCAAATATTTCTGTGACGAGAGGGAGGATTTGTTCCCGAGTCCCGTCAATTTTTCATGGATCCCCTCATCAGATACTGACTTGGTGGCCACCTCGGGAGTATACCACATCAAGCAAACTTTTTTTTTTCAAAAAAATTCCAGTCTCGTAAAAAACATACTAAAAATAAGTCGAATTGAGAACTCCTCCTTTTTATGAAGTCGGTAAGAAATCTGTTTTACTTAAGTTGCATTGTAAAAGGTAGTTTATTCCTTTTCCCCAGTATTGCGAGGTTTATATTCCCGGAACACCTACAGATAAATTTTGCTTCACCCAACAACTCAGATTAAAAACAAACGTCGCTTGAGCAAGCCCGGTAACTAACATAATCGACATTTTAAATATAAAATGGACTTACCCGTTACTCATCGTGAATAACAAAACAAGAACGTTAGCGTTTATAAGAAATTAAACACAGGAATGATTAATACAGGGAAGTTTCTTTGACCGAGGTTACCGAGTTACAGGAAAATCAACATTTAGGTAATGTTAATACAATTACAATGGGTGTTATGGCCCGAGACTCCGACCGAGCGGGTGCGAAGGCTTTGCTCGAGGCACTGCGTCCGCGCTGCCGTAAACTTAGGCCTGGTTCACACTATGACACACTATGTAGTAGACGGATGATGCTGTCTCGCACGAGTACATATAAGCGAGCGAGACAGCGAATTAGGAACTGCCTCTAAACAACGCTAAATCTTTTCGTTCATTATGGCACAGAGTAGGCAAAATAACACACAACAAACACACCTTATCGTATGACACAGAGTAGGCAAAAGAGCACACAACAAACACACCTTATCGTAAAGGGCTTTGAGATCTGGGACTGAAACTGCAATGCGTTGGGAACTCTATGGACGAAGGTGGCATTGGGAAATGTAACTGTTAGCAAATTCACGAGCTGCGTTACCCCGACAGCGGAACATCACGTGAATAATAGCGAATAAATAATATGGTTTAGAATTTAGATAGTGGTAGCGATCCGAAACGTGCGCAATGTCCACCACCCGCAGAACCACATACCGCGCTTTTCTTTCGTTTAGTTCCTTCTCTACATCTCTACATGGTATAAAACAAAGTCGCTTCCCGCCGACGGTCTCTCTGTATGTACTCTTAGATCTTTCAAACAACGTACGCAACGGATTTTAATGCGGTTTTCACCATATCAGTTACATATAACCAAACATAATGTATTGTATGCATTTACATGCATACGAAACGAGAAAGATCACATGAGAGATTAGCATCTAAATTGATCTAATACCGATGTTTTCTTTAACTATTGTTAAGTAAATGTCTTGGTGTTTAGTGTTTACTATTACATTTTTAATGGAATACCTATTAGATATGGGAGTATTTTTTATAGTCATTGTACCTACCTAATTGTTACGTGGATTGAAAAGTCACAGCCGCAGGCGGTGGCGGGAGAAGAAGTAACAAAGATGGCGTACGAACAATAAATATAAATTGATCAGTGATCACAAATAGTATTTTAGTAAAACACTAATTGATCAAACTAAAAATAATTTACCTACTAAGGAACAAGACTATAAATGAGAAATTGTTAAAAGCATTGATAATCTTACGTCAATGAATTGGTCCTTTCACAAATGTAATCAACTAGATACAACAAAGATTTCATATAGTAATCCCTAATGGCCGTTTATCATGCTGTTAATTAACAGCATGATAAACGTTCACCACACAAGCACCCCCATTCAAGCGATCGGCAGTTCCAGACTGTTTGCTATAATCGTCCCCGAACGTTCTGTTTACGAAAGAGCAGAAAGACCTGCCTGTCGGCCAAATCACCCAACCGATAAGTGCAACTAAATTGAGCTCAATTGAAGCCTGATCATCAAGCTATATAAAATCCCATAACTAGGTAGGTACAGTCACCCAATAAAAATGTTGATCATAACTGACATTGTGAGTTTCATTGTCATGCTTGTCGTTTGATGTTCGGATTGAGGATTATTACGAAAATAGACTAAATTAAGTGCTTGCCGTTCTCGTTGCGGTACGGTACAGTATCTGGCTATCTTATACGTGTAGTACAGTCGAAGACAAAAGTAAGTGATCAAAAAAAACTTTAAAAAAAAAACTAGCATGACGCCCCAGATATAACAGATTAAACGAAACTGTCATTTTTAATTTCAACTGAATATTTAGTCAAAAATAATAATCAAATAACGCAGGGACGCAGAAGTCACGCATGTCACTTAACTGTAAACTTCAATCAAGAATGATGAAATATTCTTAGCATATCTCTAAACTACCTAAGGATCAGAATGACGCCAGTCCACATAAACTTAAAAATACAATGAATTACTCATTTTTACTTAAATGTCAAGTGATAGATAAGAGGAAGTCAGAGATTCAAAATATCGAAATAAAAACTATACCGATGTACCTACTAAATAAGTACCTAGTGGTCCTACTCACCTTTTGAGATCCTATTACAAGAGTTTATTTTGCTGTTGACCTAGCGAGTGGTAGACTAGAAATAGTCAAGGAAAACCGTTTAAATTCTTAGTTGCCTAGGCAGGCACTGTCTTACTCCCGCCCTTACTACCTACATATTTTCGTGCTCTTAAATTATTAGTTTTAATAAGTTTATTTATGGTAATAAAACTGCAATTGCGAATATTTTTTTCCTACCTACTTTTTACCTTTTTCTACTGACTCTTGCGTTGGCAAAACTGTTTATAAGTAGGTAAATATGTATTGTGATTTATTATATAATGTTAACGGAAATTCCAGCTTACAGCTTACAACAACAATTCGCCTAATTCAACGGTAGGTATAGGTACTTCTACCCGAACTAAAAAGGTAAATCATGCGAGGTCAACACGCGGTCAGTGTTATTCATCATACCAGCCTAGGTACAGTCGGCCTCAAAGGCGAAATAGCTGCACACCTTGTCGCTTTAACTTAAACGCATTTGATTTTGACAGATTAGTGCCCTAGATGAAACATGACGTTAAAGTGACAAAGTTCTAAAATATGGAGCTACTAATAATAAGGCCGACCGTACGTTTAGTTCATTAAGACTGCGCCGAGCAAACGCCGAGCGTCCAGTGGCGCCCTCATTACTATTATTGTGTTTTCTAATTAACTAAAGAATTTCCTTGAAATCAGACGAAATGTTTTTGTAGTGCAAGTAAAAACACAATTTATGGGATACGTAACAAACTTTAATAACAATTACCCTTTGAGTAGTCAGCTTAACGGGAAACGGTGGCCACTTTTTTCCGTTAAGTTAATAACTCGAAGGGGAATTGTTATTAAACTATATGATATACTCCATAAGTTGTGTTTTCATTTGTAGTACAAAAAAAAATCGTTTAATTTCAAGAAAATGCTTTAGTTTATTAGAAAACACAATAAATTAATGAAGGCGCCACTGTACATCCGGCGTACGCTCGGCGCAGTCTTAAGGTAGAGTCTTGTAATTTTGAATTGCAACTATCGTCGTTGTGGCGCCCGTCGTTGTTGAGGCGTTGACTTGCGTACACTCCGTCAAGTACCTTCGGGTTCGGGTCAAATCGATTAGACATGAGCCACGAGAGTGAACAAGACAGCATATATACCCGAAAGTCTTGCCGGAGTGTAGTTTTAGCTTGAGTCATTCGCTTTCGACCGTCTACTGTATCTTATTAGCAAGTTTAGGCACTCATGCTGTCTAATCGTTGCTTAACTGACCCACATGCTTTAGAAATGAATGAAGTGTAAATGAGATGCACCTACCGATCTACTGCGTGCGATAATGCTTGACACAGCGTGGCGACGGGGGCCCCCGACGGTTGCGCGGCGTACCCGCGGCCCGCCATCGTCGCTAGCAATCACACCACTTGCCTACACTACCACACATATAACTCAACAATCAACATACAAGCGGTGGACAATCAAATCAAAAAGCAATTAGGTAATTAGGCAGCAATTAAAGAGCATTTTACGAATTCCTAATAATCCATTAAGTAAAATGAGCTTGAGTTTTACACATGTTAATTATATCACTATGCTAATAATGCCAGTAATTATATTATGGTACTTTTATTTAATGTCTCATACATTATAATGTGTATCCAAAGTGTACAAGTTTTTAAAGAATCACCTTTGAAAGATAAGAAATATCACTATTAATACGTCTTATATGATGCAACAGGAATGATTGTTGAAATGTGAACTTACTAAATTAAATTTTGAAAAAATATTTTATTGTTTTCTATCTCCTAAATTGTTCTTGTTTTCCTTAGTTCATCGAAAATTACTTTGCTTTCTCTTAAGGTCAATACTTTTTTTAAACCTCTTTGTGACAGTCATTCAAGATAAGATCTTATTATCTGTTTAACAATATTATTTAAGATTAAATAATTACTTGACTTTCACTTTCCCCAAGTACAAAAAGATATGAGAAGGCATTTACCTATAATTAATTAATTATTCACCAATTTAATTACATACACTAATATTACAAAGAGGAAAGATTTGATTGCATGTTTGAATTGAATAGGCTCCCAAATTAATGGGCTGATATGAAAAAATATTTCACCATTAGAATCCTACATTATCAGATTATCACATCACATTACTTTATCACACTAATATTATAAAGAGGAAAGATTTGATTGTTTGTTTGTTAGTTTGAATTATAAAGGCTCCGAAACAACTGGACCGATTTGAAAAATACTTCCACCATTAGAATCCTACATTATCCCTGAGGCTCTGTTATATTTTTCTGCGCGGACAGAGTCGCAGGCAACAGCTATTATCTATAAAGTTAACTTCTAATTCAGATGCTTAGTTAAATATGAACTGTTTGTAGGTTATCTAGCCAAATGATAAGGTTGCAACATTATCAGTCAAGATGTTACAAAACAAAACAAACACCACGTAACCCAGTTGGAAAATTAAACAACCAGTAACTAAATTAACAAATCTTGCTGAAACATGATAGTTGTGAAAATTCAATGCTTTATTGTTTGAAGTGGCAAGCAATTGCAAGCCAATCAGGAATGAGAGTTGACACAACATTGTGTTTAAACAAGTGAAAGAAGGCAAACATCCACAAGAAGGATAGCTACCTAGTGTGCTAGTGCGGGCAGAGTTGAATCCACTCAGGTTGCAGAGAAGGCCATGTTAAATCTGTAATGTGCATAGCCATCAATACAACATCCAGCTGCAGAAATGCTCATTTTGTAATATGTGGTAATATGAGGTAGCTGGTGATACTGCATGTAATCATGTATGTGATAATACAAAATCTGATTAAACAAACAATTATATCATAATTCATAATAAACTAATTCATACCATTATGATATTGAATAATTTGAAAGAAGTGAAGACTGAATGTAGGCATATATTGGTAGATCAATCTTAAATTTAGTTGCAACTTAATAAGTTATAACTAAATTTGTAAAACAGACTTAAGGTAAAATTATGTATTATTAATTTTCAACTAAATAAACCATAGTAATATTTTAGTTTCAAATGTGCAAATTAGATTTTAGTATGATGGGTGTGGTGCAACAGAAGGACCATACAATTACAGTTACAGTCTGACAAAAGTTAGAGGGCTGACTAAGAAATTTACATAGTAATCAAATGGGAGCCAGCCGTTTGGCTGAAATATGTTTGCCAAAGTATTGTTTCCCAACCGTTTCATTTGCCTACTATTTTTTTTTCCTGTAACTAATTATTTCAGGATTTATTTCAGCACCATCAAGTAGAACCCTATAGGTTAGGTTAGTTTTTATATAATCATGAAATATTTAGTCACAGAAAACAAAGCGGGTTGGCAATTGAAACAATTGGGTAACAATACATTTGGCAAACATATTTCGCCGAAACAAAGGTAACCCATTCAAAATTTATGGCGTGTTGTATACTTTTTTGACAACATGCCTTTCCATAAATTGCTGTTAACTCTTTAGCCCTTTCCTAGACAGTGAAAGCATTATTGAGAAGCTCACCCTATGAGATCAGTCATGTCTCGGCATGGACTCAGCAGTGTGATGCCTCATACAGCCCGAGCCCCGAGCGTGCAGCCGACCAACGCAGCGGCCTCCAAACACTGTTCTTTCGTCGCGCCTCGCTTCACAACTTACATTACGACTGCGCTCATTTACATAACATCACTTAACGTTTTCCAGTTTTCAATGAGTTTCTCTTTATGGCAAATGTTCATTATTCAGGTGCGGTAGGATACAAATAGTTTCAGCACTTAGAACTTAATTTTCATTGCATCATCGCAGTGATCTCTATTATTTTTCCACTATTATGTGCTGTGATGAGGAAACTTTAGAAACGCTCATGGCCAGACAGATATACAAGTTATATAAAGAAGTCAATTTTGCTGAGAAATCCCCGATATAAACATTACTATAATCGTAAAAGATAACGAAAACGTAAGATAACCAATTCTGAATATTCTGATTGACGATCGTGTGTGCGACACGTTACCGATAGTGTTCGACAAAAAGGAAGGAGTGATGCAATATACGTGTAAGAAACAGAGACGGCATTATTTGAGAAACTACTTCCATATATAAAGTACGCGGGTCAAGGATGAAGGATCAGCTGGCTGTCAACCAACCAACTGTCAATATGACAGTCACAGATTATAGGATATGTCTATTAAAGACAGATAGGAATCAAACTTGGAACTGACATAACGTTAGTAGTAGTTGAGTCCCGCACCGCAGCGTAAAGCAGTGGCGCTAGTATGCAAAAAAAAAAAAAAAAAAAATGGAGGAATGGCGGCAAATGAATTCTGAGAGCAGTTCATTTTCGTATTGAACGAAGTAAACTTCTTCGCACTTTTGGTTGATAAACACGAATAAGTTAACTTCGTTCAATTCGAGAACGAACTTTTAATTTCTGCAGTTTGTGTATTATAGGAACTCATGTTTTTTTTCCCGTGTGAATAAGATTGTTTCACTGATTTTAAACGAGTTAAGTATTAATACATTTTCGACAATAAACTGATGCAGTGAAACAAACTATACAAAATAGGAAAGTATACATAATAGGCGCAACTATTGTTTCCAATCCACAAAGACACACACGTCTCAACATCTAATTTAGCTGTTACGAGATTGAATTATGAAATCAAGCAGCTGGGTGCGTCTTTCTGAATTGAAAATATAATACCGTAGAAATTATAAGCCGTATTAAATTAAAAACATTTATTTTGCAATTAAGTCAAATTTTAAGTCACGAGTCTACCAGCGTTTCTTAAGAGTAGGTAAACCATTTTTGCGAAAAAACGCCGTACAAAATCTCTAGTTGAAAATAACTCTTACTAACAAACATTATTTCATTGAAAAGATACAGAAATGAATAGTGTATGCACTGTTCCGCCATACTGTAAGAAACACTGACAGAATCTCTTCTTCGGAGAAAAGCGTAGGACACGCCATTGTCATCGTACGGGGCTTTGGCCGTCCACAAAATAAATATTGTTTTTCAAAATGGTAAAAAACACACACTTTTAAATTTTCCGAATCTGAATTACTTTTCGACACTAAATTGCCAGCGTGTGGCGTCAGCAGGTCACACCAGATACCTTTTAACCCTGCGTTCCGAGGGAACCGGTATAACGTTTGATTATCCACGGTCGAGTTGCAGACGGGAATAATACATTTTATTGTACGGCAAGATTTTGCGAACACAATTTCAAATTGGTGGATGGAGTGAACGTTAAACTTGGTGGAAATGGAAATGGAAACTGGAAAAGATTTAAAAGAGAAAATTATTAAGTATTTATTTTAGATAGATCTTTATAACACAAAACCAATTTTTTGGCATACACCGTCAAACGCAAAGTCACTTCGAATCTTTCATTTGAAATTATTGAATGAATGTAAAAATGACCCACAGATAAAGCAAAGTTAACGAGTAAACTATTCACGCTTTGTAACATCATTCAATTACCTGAACTGTATAGGATACCTTATGAACTTCAGGTCATGATTCCCACAAATCAGTAACGTAAAAGAGTGAATGAGGTAGATTCCAACCCGTTGAGTTTTGTTTTTTTAATATATCTCCGTAGAAAGGCAAGGGAGCTATGTCATTCAGGTCCGTTCTTGTTTTGTTTCTGATTACCTATTAAGATCCCGCCAACTTTACAGAAGCGCTTGGTTTAGGTTTAGCCCAAATAATAAATAAGTAAAGTAAAGTAATCTTGAACTAACCTCATGAGCTTCTGTTCAGTCCACAAGATAAATTACTCTTTCGTTTTACCGAAGAATCTGCAGTCTTATACAGTGTGTTACCGGCATGCGGGCATTTATTAAAACTGCCGATAATATGCTGTGTCAGCAATTGTTTGTAAGTATTATCAATAAAAGAAGAATTAAAATAACTTCATAAATAACTTTCTTAGATACTGTCAATTTTTAATGTAGTGCATGTGCTGCGTGTTCATCGTTATCAGTATCGCTGTTGCTTGGTACAAGGCATGTCGTGGTACGGGGGCAGATCATAATAATCAAAGTATCCGTCGACTGTCATTTACACTTGTCAAATGGCTGTGCTTTACATTGCTGGCAATTAATATTTTGTTAGAAAGTTAACAAAGCGTGAAAAGCGTTTATTAATTAAATTAATGTCATAGTGACGTTACAGGTATACGTTATTTTAACCTACTTTAAAAAAAGCCTGGGTGCTGGTAACACACTGTATACTCTAACGTTTAAGTTAGAAAAAGATAGCATAATTTTGCTTCTTGCTCTAGAACTGAAGTTAAAGAAAGACAGTAATCAAACTTCTTCTTCAAGTTTTATTACCAGCAGTCTAATTCGCGCTTTTAACAAGTCCGTGGGAGTGGAAAAAAATCTGTCAAGCGAGTTGTGTCCCTAAAGAAAAATAAAAGGCGGCAAATTAATAGAACATTGTTGCCTAGGCGCGGAAAGTAAGGGTTTTCCTGACGAGGTGGTTAGCTGGCCGAGCAATAGCGAGGCCTGCTAAAATACGAGTCAGGAAATCCTCGTAATGGTTTTCTCAAACATGTGAGGAAATAACACAAATACATAATTACAAGTATTTCTAAAAACCTATGACAGATTCGGAGATAATGTTTGTTTGAAAAATACCGAGTATTAGAGCCCGTTCTCACGAGCGCTTTTTCAACGCGCGTTAAAAAAACGTTGAAATGACTCAAATTGATAACCATGTGTTTATTCACACGAAGGCGGTTTTAAAGCGCGGCGCTTTTTTATCGAACACTGTTCGATTTTTGACGTTGGGCGTTGGACGTTAAATTGAATTGAGCTTACAATACCGCCAACGTCCGGCTGTAACGCGACGCTTTTTAAGCGCTCGTGAGAACGGGGCCTTAGTGAAGATAGTTTCACGCACAAGGCACCGCCGCCGGCCAACACTGCACCGCCGCCGGCCCACACTGCACCCACAAGTTGGGTGTGCGGGATTTTTTTCACGTTCCTTTCGATTTTGTATGCAATAGAGAGCACTTTTAATAAACATTATGGACATGGACGGAAAGTGTTTTCATATGGTTTTTTTACTCCTAGGAGTAAAATGAGGCACTTTCCGTCCTTGTGTTTCAATCGGAAAACCGTTCTTTGCGAGCATGTTTGAGAAATAGTACATTGTGCATCAAGGGCGGTAAGAAGAGGATTGCTAACGAGAGACTATTAGAAGCCCGACGCCGAAGGCGGAGGGCTTTTAATGACTCGAGTTTGCAATCTCCTTACTGCCCATGATACACACAATGATTTTCATCACATTAGCGAGGAAAAACAAAAAGGAAAAAAAACCATAAGTTCTCATAAGCCGCAGTATACTTTTCTTTAGATTTCGCTGGCAGCAGTTAACAAATCAGGTGGTGTTGATGTCACTACAGATTCTTCCGATGAGGAAGTCATATTTAGTTTGTTTTTTTCGTACCTTTAAACAAAATACGCTTCGGAAACAACAATCAAACAAAATTAAACGAACTCGATTCGCTAAGCTACTTAAAAGAGTTTGACAACTTTTTTTTAGTCTTCCACAGATAATGCTTAGAATTGGTTTTTTTTTAAACTTGACAAATACAGGCCATTCTGCCAGATTGTACAAATTTTCAAAATGAAATTTTTAATAAAATAATTGCGAATGTCTCTGAAATAATGGTAAAATAGAAATATAATGCAGACAAATCTGCCGTATAAGTTTAATTAAACAGTAAAATTGGTTTGTAGCCAAGTTTTGAATATAGGAAATAAACCTTGGCTGATTTTACACCTCCTTGGTCTGAAATGATGTACAAGGGGATTCTATATTTTAAAACTAAACTCATAACTCCCTAGGGAGTTATGAAAATCTATAACTCCCACGGGAGCTAAGTCGGCTTTAACTGCCCTAAACGCCTGCGTGTTATAAAACCCTTTCCGAGCAAGTGTGATGAAATAGTACATTACTACAGAGGCCGGGAAGTAGGGGGTTGCCGGCCGAGTGATATAGACGGCCGAGCGAAGCGAGGCCGGATACTTACGAGGCTGGCAACCCCTTTTCACGGCGAGGTACGTATAGTGCTTTTCTCAAACATATGCAATTAAATAAAAAATACATCACTCAGAAAAGTAAATTGATAAATGTCCACCCTAGGGAAGAAAAGTAATTGGGTGTTAAAATAAAGTACCAGGAGCGCAGCGGTAATTAGGAGGTATATCAGGCATAGCGCAACTTAGATCTTAGGCGGTGCGGGCAACCGGCGGGCGGGCGGCGGGCGCACACGACACAGCGCGGATGTCTCCCAAACGTTTATGCACTCCTAGTATTTGACGTTATAACATTTTCTCAAAATTTTTAAAAATATAATTTAGATATTCAGCCTGTTCATAAAACCAGCTGTCATGGCCATATTAAAATTAAAAAAAAATTACTTCCCGGCCTAGGCCTTCAATTTTGTATGAAATTCCTTTACAGCTCTCTCGAGTTGTTCCGTCGGGAACGTGGCACTTTGAAGCCTAAAATAACTAACATAACGCCGACATTACATAGCATGTTTGAGAAAAAAATGTTACCGGTGTAATCAATTCCAGTCAATACTGATTATTGAATACCTACTTATGTTCGATACTAGAATATTTATAGATTTACTGAGAGGTACCAACCTAAACAATTAAAAACTGTTTGAAATATGAATTCACTCTGCTATTGCCCTGCTAAGGTTATTTCCTTTTGCTTGTATTAATCAAATGGTCACAACCATTGTATCTATTACAATCATTGTAATTCAATAAATATGTAAGTAATAAACGTAACGTTATAATTAATAAAATAAGTAATAAACCCTGCCCCGCTCCTGGAGGCATAATTCATTTTTATTAATAATTCATAATGATTTATTTGCTAAAAAGGGTTAGTAATTGGTGTTACATAAAAGTTATTCCTCCTTTTCAGCCGTTTACAAACAGCATGCAAATATATGACATGTAGGTACATGTAATACAACATTCAATTATAGTATTAAAATTAGGTAATTCAAAATAGCGATAAAACACAGTCAATAAGAGAAAAAAAAAAGTATTTTATACAATAATACTAATAATGTCTAAATTGCGGATTATGTCGAGATGTTTATGTCGTGCTGTGGTTAATAAAATCTTTGACGCTATAAAAACAGTTCTCAAGGAGCCACTTTCTTAAGGTTCGACTAAATTCCTTGCCTTCAAGGGGTTTTATTTAAATTGGCAAATTATTAAAAATCACAATGCACATGCATTTCTTCTATAAATATCAGTTTTGCAACGTGGCTGATGCAAGAGATCCCTATAATGCTCTCTTGGATTACCAGAAAACACATCCGAACGCTTCATAAAATATTTCGGAATTGATTTAACAAAATTACAAATCTTCCAAATGTACATATACAAGGCAAAGGCAAAATGTATTTTTTTTTTAATTGGGCCTACAGCTGCAGAATGTCTGAGCATTCGTTATTGCACGAATACATTTTGTTTGCAATCTGAATACTGTTTCCACCTCCACAGAACCACCCCATAAAATGAGTCCATAATTGAGAGTGGATGACACGTGACCATGATTGGCCGTAAGAGCGGCTTCACAGGAGACACACATTCGAAGTCTCCATAATGCGAATATGCACCAGGCACCAAGTAGGTAAGGTTTTTTTTGTGTTAGTAGATATTGTTATTATACTTATATATTAGAATATTTATTGTAAAAACCCAAACTACAGAAATGAAATAAATAATAAATATACCTAAGAAAAATGATATTTTTTTTATTTAATTTTAAAGCACTAATTGACTTACACGTTATTTAGGTGGTACGCCCACTCCTACCGACATTTTAAATTCCAAATGGGTGAATCAAGGCAGTATTATTATTATAACAATAAACACCAAACTTCGAAGGTTAAAGGCGTAAATGTTAGCAAAACGACAGAATGAGCAAATAACAACACTTGTACAGAACATTTAACAATACACCTTAGGACTTTTCGAAGGTTGTACTGAAAGCACGTAGGTATTTACCTAATTAATTCATGACTCATAAATTAAATAAAGTAATCTTTAATAATCTTATCTTTAGTGCTCGCTCGTGCGTGCATTTTAAAAGTTACCAGGCAGATAAAATGTTACCTACTTGCGTTATCCATAATTTACCCAAGTAATTTTCGCTTGTCGTTTTGTTATTTTTGTATGTTTTGTTTGGCGGTGTTTATCTTGGTTGGCGACATATTGAGCCCTTAAAACCAGTTCTTGTTTGTTTTATGGTCTTGGGGCAGGTTTTTTTCATCAGTAGTAAATTTTTACTATGGTTAAAACCCGTCATCAATGGTCAAATTTAAATTGCTTTTGTCATGGTACAATAATAAATATACTTCGCCTGGTATTCTCTTCCGAGAAGCAGTGGTTACTTGAGTGGACACGTACTACGTCATATCCGGCAACCGAAGGTTTCCAAATCCAAACCTTAAAACCTGGGTCATTTTAAAATATTTACTCGTATACATTAACTTAAGACCATCATTGTACGAGTATATAGGTAGGTATTTACGTTTTGACCATTTATAATAAAAAACATAACGCAGGTACGGGTATGTTCTACGAGCAATGTGCCGGGACCACTGGCACTTAAAATGTTGAACGTTTACTTGAATAGTAAATACAGGGTGAAATCTAAGTCGTGAATCAAATGATCACCTCTGTGTTTTGCCCACGAATATGAACAACTTTCACCATGGCACCAACTCTGAAATCACGAAAAAAAAAACAGCTGCTTCACACATTTGGGTCGAGTACGTATTAACTTTCGTGACGTCGTAAACGTCGTAACGATTTTTTTTCGTGATTTCAGAGTTGGTCCCATAGTGAAAGTTGTTCATATTCGTGGGTGGAATACAGAGGTGATCATTTGATTCACGACTTAGATTTCACCCTGTATACGACTATACTCATAACAAAATAAAGAATACGTTCTAAGTACCTATTATAGTGGATTATGAGAACTTGAATATTGATAAGGGCTTTATTAAATAATATTAATATTGATTAGTGCTTACTCTCATTTAGGTACAAGAGGACATAAAAAAAACTCCACCATCATTTAACCGTGGATTTAGGTCATTAATAGAGCCAACCACTCCTCGGCAAGCGATTCTTTTGGTGAAAAAGTATAGATACAGGGTGACTGGAAATTCGCCGTATTCCTTGAAAGGGGTTATTCTACAGCTCATTTGTAACGATTTAAGTCCAGTCAACCAGGGGTCAAAACTCATTGGTTACCGAGTTATTCACGATTTTAGAATTTTAAAAAAATACCCGCTTTTCGACATAAAACTAGTAATTGTGTAAAAACTTCGTGATTTAGAAATAAAAAAAAATATTTTTCAAATAGCCAACGAATTACTGATTACGACAAATAATAAAAAATGCCAAAGAAATGCAAAG
The DNA here is from genome assembly GCA_963966035.1 of Acleris laterana. NCBI lineage: Eukaryota > Metazoa > Arthropoda > Insecta > Lepidoptera > Tortricidae > Acleris > Acleris laterana. The sequence continues at coordinate 11,439,407 of OZ014447.1, forward strand.
TTTTGCAAATAAAAGGATTTGAAATTGAAAGTTCTAGTGATTATTTTCCAAATTTTGTAACATTTTAAAGCATAACTAAAAAAAAAAGTATGACACTTCGCGTACAAATGACAGGAATAGTTTGTTCAATTTCATAAGCTTTCTAAAAAGGTAAAATTTATGACATTTTAAAATTAATTTTCATTTAAAAATGTACAATAAAATTAATAATAATAGCAGAATTATTCGCGGTTATGCTCCATCGTTTCAACCAAAAAACGCGGGATCGTTATCGATTTAAAAATCAGCTAATCGTGTTCTTTTAAATTTGCTTTTTAAAAACATAAAGTGCGTTCCATTTTTAACCGAAAAACGCGGGAAGTGTTGTAGTAAAATGAATAGAACATCGTTCTCCTTTTTAAATTCAGCTAATGGTGTTCTATTTTTAAATAAATTTGCTTTTTAAAAACAAAGTGCATTCCATTTTGAAATTTCGAGCATCTCAAAACTTTTTGAGTGACCTACGTAATCAGTTACTTTCAACTTTCTTTCCATTTCGGACGATATTGATAACTAAGCTTCTTTCTCAAATGCCTGCTTCGACGGCACGGCACTTCGACGAGATCCTTCTCTCTGGGTACTGCCGAGCTGAGTGCAGTTGCAGTGTAAACCACGCCTTCCACTGAGACATACCGAGCCGGTTAGCCACAATTCTCGTCGAAGTAGTGCCGTCTGTCCGGAAACACTGAAGGATTTCTTCATCTTGAGCAGTATCATGTCGAGGTCTTCAAGCGACAGCTTGGCGGCGTTGAACTGATCCTCTTTCCCGAATAAGACGGTACGATGAACCAAACACGCTTGCGTGAGGTAAACGGCGGTAAGGGTAATGACGTTGGTATTCCCTTCTAGCTGCAGCCGCGTCTCCATCGCAGAATCCGTAACAATAAATGATATCTGCGTATTCTTCGAATTGGCAAGCAGGCATTTGAGAAGGAAGCTTAGTTATCAATATCGTCCGAAATAGAAAGAAAGTTGAAAGTAACTGATTAAGTAGGTCACCCAAAAAGTTTTGATATGCTCGAAATTTCAAAATGGAACGCACTTTGTTTTTAAAAAGCAAATTTATTTAAAAATAGAACACCATTAGCTGAATTTAAAAAGGAGAACGATATTTTATTCATTTTACTACAACACTTCCCGCGTTTTTCGGTTAAAAATGGAACGCACTTTATGTTTTTAAAAAGCAAATTTAAAAGAACACGATTAGCTGATTTTTAAATCGATAACGATCCCGCGTTTTTTGGTTGAAACGATGGAGCATAACCGCGAATAATTCTGCTATTATTATTAATTTTATTGTACATTTTTAAATGAAAATTAATTTTAAAATGTCATAAATTTTACCTTTTTAGAAAGCTTATGAAATTGAACAAACTATTCCTGTCATTTGTACGCGAAGTGTCATACTTTTTTTTTTAGTTATGCTTTAAAATGTTACAAAATTTGGAAAATAATCACTAGAACTTTCAATTTCAAATCCTTTTATTTGCAAAACTTTGCATTTCTTTGGCATTTTTTATTATTTGTCGTAATCAGTAATTCGTTGGCTATTTGAAAAATATTTTTTTTTATTTCTAAATCACGAAGTTTTTACACAATTACTAGTTTTATGTCGAAAAGCGGGTATTTTTTTAAAATTCTAAAATCGTGAATAACTCGGTAACCAATGAGTTTTGACCCCTAGTTGACTGGACTTAAATCGTTACAAATGAGGTGTAGAATAACCCCTTTCAAGGAATACGGCGAATTTCCAGTCACCCTGTATATGGATAAGTAAAGTATTTAAAAACCGACTGTCACTTAAGAACCTATTATTTCGGAGGGTTTTGAAATTTTTGCCAAGTGTTTTGGTTTGAAGCATTTGCTTATTTATTAGCTACCTATTAGAAAAATGTATTTTTAGTTCCCAGAGTGAAGTAGTTTTTTCACAAACGACATTTTTAGATCAAAACACGGTTTTTTTTAAAAATACCTAAAGAGTTAAATGACTGCGAAACCCCCAGTTAACTGGGAAAAAAATATTGCAAATTAGGTCTAGTGTAACCCCTTTTAAGGAATAGGTCGAGTTACCAGTCACCCTGTTTATGATTTTTGAAATAAATCGTACACTAATCTAAAATCATAGGAGAATGGGCAGAAATGTATGAACACTGGCCTAGAAACCAATAACAATAAACACTATATCATCGGATATCCTTTTTAATGCTACGACCATTTTGTGTAGCGGGAAACCTCAAATAGCTGTGAGAAATATTTAAAAAATCTGGAACATCGGGACGCCTACATAGACATTAGCATAATTAGTTTAAAACAACGCTGTCTTTGCATGGCGATAACTTCATTCACACAAAAATTTCGAACAACCTGCCTTAGTGATGGTTTTACAACTTAGAATTACCTATCCGGTGACGTATCGCTTGTCCTCATTGGTAATTTAGGCCAATTAGCCCACCCTCCTTTGTTCTCATTTTTGGGTAGGTATAGTCAGGGTTAAAAAAATGGTTCGTCTCTTTTGGACCTTAAAAGCGTTGAAATAGAGTCGAAAAGTGACGGACCTTTCTTTACCCTCACTGTACCTACCTAGTGGTTAATCATGTGGCAACTTTGTGACTATTGTGACGTAGAAAGTGTTCGTTTCGGAAGAGAAGACCTTGTTTTATTAGACCATGACTTTTGTCACATTTTCTATTTTATGTTCGAATTTTAACTAAGTGGTTTCTACTTGCGTAGCAATCAAAAAACCAGCCCTTAGAAATGTATAGGTATTGCAAGGTATACTGCTCTTGGTTGGTTGGTGAAATAATTACAATAAATCACTACTGCAAACTATTAACATTTGTTAATTAAATATGATAGTAATTTTAATCAGTACGTAGTCGGTTAAAAGTAGTTTGACAAAGTGGTTGATGCCCTCTACTGATTTATTCCGGAGCCAATTTATGGTAGATTATGATAGAGCTGCATGTAACGAGGCGAGGAAATTGCTTCTCAAATACGGCAGGCGCATTTAATTTACCGTATTGCCATTACGGTAGATTAGGTTCAATTTGTAATAACCGCCATTAGCCTACGATGTACCTACATTAAGTGGTTAAAGAGGAAGATCATCTTTATTAAAAAAAACAGTCACGTTCTTAAAAAGTTGTTCTTGATTAACATCTGTTGAGGTTACGCAGGAGTCCAGGAGTATCGGGCTAGCTTCGGGATTTTACTCTGTCTCACTCGCGCTTATACCCTCTTGTGGTCTAACTGATTGCACCCGAACCCGAAAGTCTTCTTAAGACCACTTGCCCTGAGCTTATCACACGTGAAAGTGTTAACCCGGCACCAACATTCGATGCATACAAGTGACTTTTTGAATTCAAATGTTTTATTTATAAATCTAGGTAATAAATAAGGTTTTACAAATTAAGTTATAAGTATCACTATACTTATAGCTGAATTTGTCTCACCTTATACTACCATACCGTATACTTATTAAAGGCTAACCTCGGGTCCGGGTACACTGCGCCTTAACAACGTTGAATTATTGTGGCTACTGGCCTACTGGGTTGTCGTGTTCAGAACGGCTAATACGAAACATGGAGCTGGCATCGTTCGCACTGGCGTACTTTGCAGCGAAGAAATTGTCGCTGCTCACAGCCTTTCTCTGCTGGCAACCAGGTCCTATAATTAAAAGAGAATAGCAATTTATGGAGTTATAATTATTGTGTGACATATTTGCCTACCAACGTTACGAAGAAATCCTTCTTAGGGACTGCCAATATTGCTGATAATGCTTGCTAAAAAAATGATAAGTCTCTATTTGCGAAAAAGGAGAAAGGTATCTATTTGCAGGTTTGTTTAATGATGTCGCATAGTGAGTGTTACATATGCTAACCATGGGAGAGCGACGTCTCCTGACACAGGTATTTTGATACTTAAAAAAAGACATCAACCTCAAAAAGGAAAGAAACAATAAGTTGTGTGTGTGTGTGTAGTGTAGTGTGTGTGAAAGTAGTGTCTGAGGCATTGCTGTGGCAGAACGAGCAAAGTCTATTGTCATGCAGTACTTACCAGTTAGGAAATTTTGTCTATTACCTATGGTTCTGGATATCGGCCGATACCGATAAAAGTTATGAGCTTTGAATTCCTACTCGTCTTTATAAATGATTAAATATGTCGTTTATGTAGATGAGTTGTCGGCGCTATACCGTGAGGCGGCGCGCTGCGGTGTGCGCGTGCGCATGCACACGGAGTGGACGCAGCTGCCGGCTCTGGCGCCCTACGCCGACTACCGCGAGGGCGTGCTGCTGGACATGAGCTGCCCAGGCGCAGAACTGGTGTTAGATAAAGTAAGTCAAGGTTTACACTGAAAGGTTTGAGTTTCGGCGATATTTCCCCAACGATCTGTTCTGTCAGCTTGGCGGGTTAATTGTTATTTTTTTGGATAATCATGTTATGTACTATACTACCAGTTCCTCAATAGTAAATCTCCTTTATCTATGAAACACGAGTGACAAATATAGTGTCAGTTGCGAGAACAAGTTGTGAAAGCGATAGCCTATGGCATTGTTTTAATAACAATAACTACTCGTATTAACTGGTCGCAGGCATCTTCAACTCGCGCCTTCAACCTACGCCACTCCTGGCTGCTCCTTCACAACGACTCATACAATTCTTCCCTGCTGGAGTCCACACTGTCTTCGTCACTTATTCTGCCCGACGCTGACGTGGTTTGGGCGGCCTCTGACGTGCTGGTGGATGTGTACCGGATCAAAGCGGATCAGCCGTTGAATGTGACGACGCTGGTAATGATGCCGCTGGGTGCTGGCACAGCGAAGATGGAATTGGAGGCTCTTTGGAGCGCTCTTCCTGCGACGCCGACCAGGCGTAGAGACCTCAACCACGAGTATTTGAAAGCTTCTACAATTGTAAGGATACCCTTAAATTTTTATTTGTGAGCATATTTTTGGAAAACGTCGGCAGTCGAATAGTTTGAGGGCAAGGCGCTAAGGATTTTACCGAGTTAACTGGCCGAGCTATGAACGGAAGACAAAAAAGCTGCTAACGCAACGCAAGAAATTTTGCGATTTCTTAGCTTTTATGCCAAATCCTAGCTGTATATATTCCAAATTACTCTGTAATTTTGTATGTAGTGGTAGGACCTTAAGGAAGTTTCATGTTATTTTGAAGATAACTCAGCCGCAACACTTCAAGGGCTGGGCGGACCTGACGATGAGGCACATCGACACCTTCCCCAAGCTCACCTACCCGCTCATGCTGCTGCTCGCCGAAGATCTCAACTTCAGGTATGAGGGATAATTTTGAATAAGTACCTACTTAATTACTTATCTTTAAAATTATAATAAAGGAATAAGGAAATACTTAAAGGCTGGTGGTACTGTTAGGCAATGGGCTTGCAACCTGTCACTAATAAACTGGTAAACATCTTAGCCTAATTTTGCAACAAGTGGTTACAGAATTATACAAATTTTATTAGAGTCGTTGGTAATTCTGTTACTCTGCCTACCCCACTCTGGGAATGAAGGCATGAGCGAAGTGAAGTATGTATGTGTATGTAAAATCATAATATATCTGGCCCGGCTACCCCATAAAACTGTACAACTACTGCAAATTATGGGGAGAGATGGGGCTGACGTGAGAGTTGACGTTGTAATTTGCCATAAAATGGTATTTAAATATATCAGTAGAAAATTGAATCGTCTCTGGTGGTAGTACCAGAGTTTATAACTGTTCGAAGAAGGCAAATTCTGTATCCTTCAATGATTATCTACTTCGCGCTTCTTCGCGCGCAGTCCAGGGTCCATCAATTATAACCAGCTGTCTTTTTCCTCGCGGTAGTACCGAATCTTTATTCCAATAAGCGTATCAAGATCGCCAATTATAAATAGTAGATTGTGTTTTGTGACTACAGATACAACCTTAAACAAGTAGACTTATACGGCGAGGAGCACAACGGTTCGTTCGACGGCCTAGCGGGGCAGTTGCAGCGGCGCGAGATCGAGGTTGGCATCACCTCCATGTTCATGCGCGCCGATCGCATTCGCGTGCTACACTTTTGTTCCGAGACCGTCGAGCTCAGGTACTAGAAATATTTTTTGTCTACAAGTGAAACTCTCACGACTGATGCAAAAAAAAACACAATCACCATTATAAAAAGTCCTAATAATGATGGCAAATCCATTCAAGAGTCACACACCGTCGTTTACAGGTTTGCCAGTCGAATTACTTTGATGAGTTGGTGCTTTGTAGGGGAGCCTTCATATTCCGGCAGCCGTCCAAATCGTCGGTGTCCAACGTGTTCCTGTTGCCGTTCAGCCGTGGCGTGTGGGCGGCGACGGCGGCAGTGCTGGGAGTGGCCGCGGCTCTGCTGGCCGTGCTCAGCCGCGCGCGTCGGCTGCGTGCCGTCGACAGAACGCTGGAGCAGTTGTCATTCGGGGAAACTATCATGTTCACCGTAGGAACTGCGTGCCAACAAGGTAATTATATGAGGGGATGGGTAGAAGGAGGATGGAGTAAGACTCGTAATGAATTTATACGACGAGAACAGCAAGAAAAAATGAAAAGTGAAGTTTGTAGCATGCTACGAGTCACTGCGGCGGCGGTGACGCGATTCGTTTAAATGTATCTATAACCTATTTTTCAGTGTGGTCATAGATTCGTACCAATACCTTCTGTCACCATTGAAAAAAATGATTAAGCCCGATTAAACTCAGTGTTGTACTGCAGGATTCCACCTTGTTCCGGAGCTGGCGTCGGCGCGAGTGGTGATGTTCTGCGCGCTGCTCACGGCGCTGTTCGCGTTCACGTCCTACTCCGCGAAGATCGTGGCCATCCTGCAGACACCCAGCGACGCCATCCGCTCCATCGACGACCTGACGCACTCACCCATGACCATGGGCGTGCAGGAGACCACGTACAAGAAGGTTTACTTCGCGGTAAACTACGACAATTTTTTAGAACTCGTAATTTGTATTGTTGCTTTATTATGATTGCATTTATAGCTGTAGATAAATCTGGGTGAAGCATCCGTCACTCTCGCACTAACGATTCGTCACAAAGTGACGTATAATTTATCCACATCTATTTTCTACCGCGATAAACGCAATCATAATACTCCAAGAGCTCTTATTTGGGGAAGGTGTTTGAGGAACCGTGGAAATTAGTATGGACTTTTTTAATGATATTTAAATACAAAGAGGTAAACTGGCTAAAGGATATTGGGGCTAAACCAAGTTGTTTTTTTAAAATAGGGCCTTTGTTTTAATGTATTTAAGTATATATTTCTCTATATAAGTATTTATATCGTTGTCTAGTACCCATAGTACAAGCCTAGAGCTTAGTTTGGGACTAGGTCAATTAGTGTGAGATTGTCCCCTTATATTTATTTATTTATTATTATTTATCTAAGAAGTTAAAAAACAAAATAGCCAGATCATTTAGTCGAGCCGAAAATTGCACCGGGTGATTAATAAAATACTTACTTATTTTTTAATTTTTTTACTTGTTCTTAACTAGGGTGTAACAATTATTTTATGATGTTGTACAGGAGAGCACGCAGCCGGCGACGCAGCGCCTGTACCAGCGCAAGCTGCTGCCGCTGCGCGAGCGCGCATACCTCAGCGTGGTGGACGGCGTCGAGCGCCTGCGCACCGGGCTCTTCGCCTTCCAGGTCACATCTTAACTGTGCCACACCTTAGCTTTACTACATCCCTAACCCACCAACTGCCCCAAAACGCGCATTGCTGGTTGATTGATGATAATGGGACGGTATAAACTATAGTCGTTATGAAATCGACAACTAAGTATTTATTTTTAATTCCAAAATGCATTGAAGAATGTTGTTTAATACACTTTCCACTTGCTTGATGAATTGATGATTCTACTATTTTCTGTACTTGTACCAAACTATTGAACCACGTCACCATTTATTATGGTTTGATTTCGCTTGTGTACTTATTCAACCCTGATATGTGGTTTTCTCTCAGGTAGAAGAAAGTTCGGGTTACGACATAATCAGTAAGACGTTCACGGAGCGCGAGAAATGCGGCTTGAAGCAGATCCAGGCGTTCAAGCTGCCCATGGTGGCCGTGCCCATCGGTCGCCACTCCGGGTACAAGGAACTGTTCGCCACGAGGCAAGACTAGTGATTAGCAAACAATAGAACAAAGGCATATAGTACAGTTATCATCAAAAATGCCTGATGTCGACTCTATTGTCGAACAAATTAGAGTGTTCAGACTTCAGATATGTTTGAGTATTTATCTACCTTGTATTCTCCATTTAAATCGAATTCAACTAAGTATGTGTTAAAAGTAGGAAATGGAGTCTGTGCAAAGACTTATTGTCTCGTAATAACCTAACACAACTCTGTTGGTTCATGGACAGTTTGGTCCTAGTTATATCGTGTTGTCAGGTTGCGCTGGCAGCGCGAGACGGGGCTGATGGACCGTTCCCGCCGCACGTGGCTGGCGGCGCGCCCGCGCTGCGACTCCGCCTCCGGCGGGTTCGTCAGCGTCGGCCTCATCGATGTGTTCCCCGCTTTGCAGGTGTGACCTCCGCTTTGCAGGTGTGACCCCCGCTTTACGAACAACTGCTTAAAAGCTCCCACATTAAAAGCGCTAGGGCGCATGTGGGCCCGATGGCAAAATAACGGCTTTTTCGTAAAACGTATTTTTGCAAAACCTGCTTCCTTTGATAACGTATACAGAAATGTACAGGGTATCCCATAACTTGACATAGATATTACGGTATAAAAAGGCCCTTTTATACCGGTTCAGAACATATAATTCACTTTCCAATATGACCATTATTTATATATCTAGATAATTTAGAAGTTGATAAGGTTTTAATGATATTTTTCCGAAACGTAATAATTAACACTCAATAACATAAAAAAATCCTGAATTAAACCATTTTTCCAACGTATGTATAATCTAATCACTTGTGAAATAAATTCATTAATGCCACATAATCATTCTATCATAGACGTCATTTAAGAAGGGATTTTTCGAAATTCATCCATTAAGTGTAAAGAGGGGCTGCCAAGTTCGTATGAGAAAAAATGTTTTTATGGTACAATTTACTTGAAACTTAGTAGAAATGCTCTTTAATGCAAATAATGAGACCCGTATTCAGCGATTACTAAAGTTCAACCTCTGGCCTGTTGTTTGATCAGTAGTTAAACTAAACTAATTGTTAAATTTTGAAAAAGGAATTGAAAATTTGACACATTTCCTTGAGATCACTTCAAATTTTCGATTCCTTTTTCAAATTTTAACAATTAGTTAGTTTAACTACTGATCAAACAACAGGGCCTAAAGGGAAAAAAAGGGTTGCCAGGTTTGTATAGGGAAAAATGATTTTATGGTCCAATTTACTTCAAACTTGGTAGAAATGCTCTCTAATGCAAATAATGAGATACGTATTTCAGCGATTACTAAAATTCAACCCCTAGAGGGATGAAAGGGATTGACAGTTTGTATGGAAAAAATGGTCCAGACTTTTGAGAAAAATCCTTTGAAGGTGTTGGAAACTAGGTACCTGTGGGGTTATTATGACGTATCTTTGCAATTCATTTTACGCTGAGAGAAAAGGACAGAGTTACGTAACTGCTATAGCTCCGTCCTTTACGCTGACCGTAAAATAAACGGCAGAGCCACGTCGTAATAACCCCCCTGTAATTTTAACAGAAGTTCTGACTTACCGCGGACGAAGTCGCGGGCGGAAAGCTAGTTTTACATAAACTTTCATTTCTTCGTACTGAAACAAAAATGTTATACCAGGCCAGGAGGCTTGTCTCAAAAGTTCTCTTAGTAAACATTGGCCCCCTTGGTCTAGACTCTAGACCAAGGGGGCATGTGGACCATGTGGACTCAAACACAATTCCGAAATCATGCAACAAGCCTAGACATTTTTTTCAGTGCGGTGTCGTTGTGAGTGATGGATACTGCAATTGAGGGATTTATATAAGAGAAAACGTACATATAATGCTTGCTTATGATGCAATGTCACCGATACCTAAGGAAGCGTTCAATATAACTTGTAGCATTTTCAACCGATTTCAAAAAAAGGAGGACGTTCTCAAGTCAAACGCGTTTTTTTTATTTATGATCACGCATAAAATTTTACAGAGTTGTCCGATTAAAAAAATATTTTTTGTACAGTTTTTCTAGGATATGTTCATCCTCATCCTATTATCCTACTTATATCCTATCCGAAATACTAAATATTATAAATGCGAAAGTGGTTGTGTGGATGTGAAGTTGTGGATGCCAGTCAGATAAGACGGATATTTTGGCAAAGAGGTTGTCCATCTCTCTTCTAGATTCAAACAGGATACTTTCTATTCCGGAAGAATTGATCGTTCCGGATGGAATAACGTTAAAGAGTTTCACGCAGATGAAGTCATTTTAACATGATTTGATACAGGTCCTTGTATCGGGCATGGCGTTATCAGTACTGCTGTTGGCTGGCGAGTGCAATGCGCGCCGCTGCCGGCGCCGGCTCTGCTACCGGCAAGTAGCTGGTCGCGATACTGTCCCGGAGGAATAAGGTCAAACGACGCAACACAACTTAGTTGGCGGTGTTGAAACAATATAGAATGTTATTTTCACAATTGCTTTATTTTCTTCTCTACACATTTCCATTTACTTATATTACATTATGTAAGTAGGTACTTATTGTTTTACAGCTTTTAAAAATATCACTACCAGTTAAACTACACCTTCACGATCATTGTCGATGGTGGTGAATAGCTCAAAGCGATCGTCGAGTTAGTCGAAAAAAGATTTTTTGTTTATCCAACGTTCCAGGGTCTAGCTCGAAATTAGCACCACCCTTTAAGTGCTTGGATTTGTTAACGCTTGTTCATCTTTTTTTACTTTCGGTTTCATGAATGTAAAATGTATAAAAATAAGTTGACGTAACAATCTCAGTGATCAACGTTGATTGTTTACCTATCTAGCTTAGGTTACCATAAGCTTCGAGGTTGGCAGAGGCAGCCCAGCGATCTGGGATCTGGCCTCGGCAGGTTATAGAGTGAGGCAGACCAGCACCAGCAGAACCAGCGCCAGCGCGGCGCGCAGCAGGTTGTCCAGCAGCTGCGCCGCCGCCGCCCACGTGGCGCTCGCGCTCTCCGGGTGTTCCTGCGCATTAAATAATATGCTACATGCTTCAATAGACACTGTGCTGCCGGGTTTCCTACCCATTTTTATAATAGGTGGTTAGTGAACAATTTCTCAATGTTTTTTTTTTATTTAACCGCCAAAAGCCATATCTTCAGTGACAGTAATGGCGGCCGATTTAAAAACAATAGGTACCATACCATAAGTCAAAGACGATATGGGTTTTGACTCCTAACGCGAACTTGTTTGTCGCTTGGATCTCCTTTTCTTTCTAGTAACTATAGACACGCTCTGAGGGACAAGCGAGAAAATACAACTTGCGCTACCCGTGCAGGGCCAAGATTCTAAGCGGTAAAATCCTTATCGTCTTTGACCCGGTGGTGTCGTATTGTCAATGCCAATAATAAAAGTAATAGCTCTTATATACTTGACTGTAACGGCGGCCGAGTAGAAAATAATTCCATAACAGGTCTACTACTAACTATGATAAACATTATGGTTTTTACCGCCTACAATAGAGTCCTCGTACTGTTGCCACTACTTAGATCTCCGTAGAGGTGATATTGGTGAAGGAATTAGTATTCAACAACCTTCTTGATGTCGTACCTGTGACTCTGGCGAGGTTGCGACGCTCCAAGCGGGCGCGGCGGCCAACAGCGCGCGCAGCGACGGCGGCGCGGGCGCCGCGCACCGCGCCAGGCGCGCTACGCCCGCCGAGCACGCGCACCACACGCCCGCTAGCGTGCATACGCCTGCCATCACGGACATCGCCCGCGGATACGTTGCCGACCCCGGCAATCGCAACAGAGCCGATATCATCCTAGAAAAAATCCGTTACGGTAAAAAAATATTGGGAAAAGATACCGCCCTTATCCGTACCCTCGAATCCCAAAAGCAAGACCATGGTTATATCCAGTCAAAAGTCTTAGAATTCCGTAGCAAACTATTCCCATAATTTGATTGTGGATGTGACTTAAAGATATTTTCAATTTTCCTTTTGTACACGTACCTACACGTAAGTACAAAAGTAATTTGAATATTATTATACTTATGACAGATAATTATTAATACATGTGAACTGCGCCTCTATTCTAAGCTAAGATTATTTGTTGTCTGTAGCTTGGCTATTTAGTCGCGCACGTCGT
>OZ014447.1:11451919-11493753 GCA_963966035.1 Acleris laterana
AGCGAAGCGAGGGCGGGTCGCTAGTCCCTATATATATCTAGGTATATGTACATACCTGTTGTCGTATTGTCAACGTTTTGATAGCTCTTATTTACTTGACAGTAATGGCGGCCGAGTTAAAAACGTGCCCATAACAGTGGGAAGACTAATATAATATGGCTGCGTTTATCGCGTGACAAAAAGTGGATAAAACATTTGTTACTTTCTGACACATAATATACTTCATTACGAGGAGAGTGACGGATGCTTATCCATATTGTGCCACGCGTGCGCAACATACTAGGTCAAAGGTTTTACCGGCTAGAATAGAGGCCCTGTAGACTCTCACATAAACCCCGGTACGTATACGTACTAAGTGCAAATCGGCGAGCAGGCGCAGCGTGGAGGCGCGCTCGGCGACGGCGGCGTGGCGCACGTCGAGCGCCGCGCTGACCGTCGCGGGCGCGTCCGGCGCCTCGCCGCGGTCGTACTCCGCCAGCAGCGTCTCCAGCCCCACTGACACCAGCGACGCGTTGCCGCACGCCGACAACACGCCCGATACTAAAACAACATTTTATCAAACTTTAAATATATCAAACACAGGCCCTGCGCTTCTTCTACAGGGCTCAACCATATTGCATTCGATGTGTAATGGAATTGTAAATACAGTTTTTAGCTTAGTTTGTTTTAAAACGAGGCCCTGATGAAAGGTGTTCTGAGGAGGAGCGCATCTTTTCACATAACTTTTTTGTTCATATTCATTTTGCTTTCATAAAATTGTTATTCATAATTTTTATTAGCGCTGGAATCGTAAACTTTTCAAAAGTTCTTAAATATTCAATGTGTAGATACCGAAGGCTAGATTAGTTTAGATTGATTTGATAAAAATCCTGAAAAAAGTAACAGTTACTGAAAAAATAACGTTATTAATTCCGATGATTATGTTATGAGTTATGACTTAAAACACTTTGTGAGTAAAAATAATTATGAGAGTCAATATGGACCCCTTCTGGGGTCTATAGACAATTGCAATCCCAAGACTTCAATCTTAGACTGCAAATACAAACACACTGCCAACCCTGAGGACCAAGTTTGCAAGGTGTTATTGTACTCGTACAACAAACGTTAAAAACGGCATCTTGTCGAACGTCGATCGATATCGAGCGAACTATTTGATTGTTGTACCTACTCCAGATACTCGTAAATAAATGAATACTATAATAGATAGTAATCTACTCTATAATCTACACTAATATTATATAGAGGAAAGATTTGTATTTGTGTATTTTTGTGTGTGTGTATGTTTGTAATTAATAAACTCAAAAACTACTGCGCCGATTTCAAAAGTTCTTTCACCATTGGAAAGCTACATTCACCCTGAGTGACCTAGGCTATATTTTATTTTTCTGCGTGGACGGAGTCGCGCGTAACAGTCAGTATACTATAATCATAGTAGTAGTTAAATAAACACTGAAAACAAATTAGAAATATTACAATAGGTCGGAGTAAGATCTTGTTTTGGTAACAAACCTGACATGTGTTTTATCTCGCGTTGATGGGGATGAGTTTCAAGATAACTTTATCAAAAATGTTATTGGTGTTAGGGCCGATTTTTTCAATCCTCAAGTAACATTGTCTGACTGTTAAAGTTATCGCTTTCCTTACTTTGCCGCATGAAATAAAAGGACAAATATACCAAATATCAGACAGATGTGTTCCCTGGAGATTAAAATATCAGCCCTTACTAAGTAATTGGTAAGATAAGAGAACTCGTCATCTGTTTTTTTTCCTAGTCATTATTTTTAATTTAATGTTATTGGCCTTACATTTGTAATGATGGATGATTTTATTATGTGCTAGTTATAATAATTATTATTCATTACTTTATTACTATGTAAATAATGTACTTTTAACTAAGTAGGTATTATTGTATTTTATGATCGTCAAAATAACCTTCCGCTGAAGTTTGTCGATGCTAATGTCTTGTAATTGTAGACATACACACATAAATATAAAAAAAAAACTTAAAAAAGAACACCGCGTCCATATTGTCCTTCCATTTGGGAGCAACATTGCCACAGACAGACACACATACACTGATACACACATTAAACTTATAATAATAAGGCGTGTGATAGCACCCCCCGTTTGCGTCGGGGGCTAAGAATATTAAGAACTTAGTCATTTTTGCATGACCCTGTCCACAATGTATGTCTAGAGTCAACAAAAAGCTGTCGCACGATTGTTTACTTGCACGTCACTAAAATGCGATGTTGTATGTTAACTTTATAAATATAAGGTACGAGGTAGAACTTTGTTGCGCAGGCACATCACTTTTTAGGCGGGGAATCCTACACAACCATCTTGTGTCCTGATGATGCATTTCCCCGCGTCAAACAAAAACGGTACATCACTAAGGAGCGGTAGGGTGTTTGAAAGAGCTAGATTACCGTGCACGGCAGCCAGGAGCAGCAGCAGGGCAGCTGGCGACGCCATCTTGACTGGCACGACGCGGCACCAGTCGGCAGCTTTCGAGCGCAGCAGTGGTCGTCAACCAAGGGGCATAAAATAAAACTTTACAAAAATCTGTAAAGTACAGTTAAATAACCCCTAACCTAACTACTATCATCTAACTACATCAAAGAAATGAAATGATTATTTTTTATTTAGGTCTATAATAAATATTAAAAATGTTCACATAAGTGGAAAACATTTGAACCACCTTTTTTCATTACAACACAAGGAATGCATTATAAACGGTTGTACGTTATTTTACAGACTGAAGTTGTTTAGAATTTCATTTCATAGAATTTTTTTCTCGTATTATCATTTCATAGAATAATCAATATGTAGAATAATTACTTTGAAGACTTTTAAATCATCGTTTTTTATTTTAAATAAAATTCAATGTTTCTTTTTTCATATCATAGAATAGCAAATTAAATATTCTTTGTTCTCATATTATTTATTTAAAATATAACTTAATAACAATAAAATCAACTTATAGAGTAGGGTGCAGTTTGTGAAGGTGTGTGAAATGAAACGTTTGAAAAAAAGCATACGATTTTAATTTGCAGTCAAATGGTATCGCATAGCTTATTCAAGGGATATAAAAAAAATAACCTCGAAGGCTAAGGCGGGAGCTTGCTTCGCTTCGCTCCCGCCATAGCCTTCTAACCTAACCTATTCAAGTCGGTTCTGCCCAGAGAGGTCTTGCTCGCTCGCTTCGCTCGCTCGCTCACTCATATTTATATCATAATATAGTATTTATCTTATAACCCAACCTTCTAAAAAATGCACTGACCAAACAATATTCGTTGAAAAATAATTATATTGTTTGATAAGTATGTGTAATGAAAAAATAAAATTACAAAATTCATTGAATTGATTTTCTGTCGAATTTGTTTCTTTCAAGTAAATAGTTAAAAAAAAAAAAATATACGAAGCAAAAATACAAGGACCAAATAGTATATGAAACATTTTCTGTGAAACAAAATTCTGTAATTTTTCAGTCTGTAAAACAAGGGGACACCATTATAAACTTCACGTTTGAGGTTTTTTGATCCGTACCTAATACTCGGAAAACGGAACCCTTATAAGAAGACTTTGTTGACCATCTATCCGCCTGTCTGTCTGTCTGCGATTATGTTCCGTATGGTGGAGCTTCTAAATTCAAAGACAGCAAGCAGCAGCAGGAAATGGATTTCCCTGGGTGCACGTGTCCGACTCGCATTTTATTTAGAATTTCGTTTTCGTTCGCCTTTTATGTTTATTTTATAGTATATTTAGTCCTGTCAGGTATTCAACTCTTTCACGGTGGTGATCTCTAATCACGATACCGTATTCGAAAGGATTAACTTAGGTAAGTTAAGTAAATAGTAGCTTTGGGAAAAGATCTGCTAATTTATATAAATTCCTCATATCGATATGTTAGATAAGTTCCTTATTTAAATTAAAATAAATGTGTCGTGATAAATGTTATTTCTTTTAATTGCAAAAAGCAACTAAGATCCTAAAATGGAACCTTTCTACAAAGAGTAAGTGTTAAGGACGACATAGTTACAGCAAAATAATAATTATTAAAGAATGTAAGCTCGTGGTAAAAGGTTGGCAACAGGAGGAGGGCTGCGCGTGCGCTGGTACGTGGGCGCTATCGCGCGGCTTCCGCTGCGGCAAGGACGCGCTAACATTGTTGCTTTATTTACACTTACAATTATGAGCTGCATCACATGTGGATATTGGATAATATAAAAATGCTGTGTCAACGGTAAAAAAGATAAAAACAGAGCTTTATTCCGTGAGTAGGCCAGGCAGCAGTCGTCGAAAATCTATCAGCGCCCCCGCGACAGACAAACGCGGAGAACAAAGTGATCCTATACATAAGTGTTCTGTTTTTTTCCTTTTGGGGTACGGAACCCTAAACATGGCTCGTTTGGAAGCTACTGCCTTACGTACACACTTTAAAGTTATACCACAGGTCAGGGGTTAAAAGTTACCTTGTCGTCAAAAATATAATGAGAACTCCATAACAAGATGGGATAAAAAATAAAATTAAAATTGCATTATGCTTCCAGTGCACCTAGATTATGCGTGAATGCATTTGGTATATCCCGAAATTCTCGACTATAACAGTCTGGTTAAGGAGTGGTTGGGCTCGCGAGTTGACATGGATAATAAAATAACTAAATTAATAACGAGCTTTAAACACCCGACTGCATGTTTTGATATTGTTATGAAACTTTTTTATTAATGCTGCTATATTCGTATATATTTGCGATGGTCTCATGAAATCCTTTCAAATGATACCTATATTGTAATTCTTAATTAGAAGACTTTTTTTTATCATAAATTGTTGTCATTTTGCCATTGCTGTTGTTATTTCAATTCTAATTTCAGTTTAGGTATCCTATATCATCCAGGATAGTGAAAGGATTCTAACGATACCACACATATTCAACTCGGCTCAGGGGTATTATAGAGTCTATACTATAGACGTTATGGTGGAAAGAGAGAAGAATCGTATATACATACATGCACCCTGAAACCATTACACTCCTTTTTTTGGGCAGTCGTGTAATAATCAGCATATCCTGGTATACATCAACACGGTGCCAGTTCACTAACTCGTCATCGTTCATCATTTGTAGGTATTTCTCTTATCGGTTGACCCAACGGTTGGCCACGTAGCGGTTTATGAAAAAAATGTTCGAAGGAATCTCATAGATTTTTTTCTGCATTTAAAAGAAAAAAAAGAAGAGTACAGTCTGAAGTCCTAGCAATACATTAAAACAACTGCAAATGTGTGACGGAATATCTACTGTTCATCATTAGGTGTGGGAAGGTACGTGGCTCTTTATACGAACTATGGGTCAATTAACCTCTTACTTACCTCTATAATTTGCTTGATGATGAGTGAAGACTTGCGAAGATGCAATAAGTTTTTTTTTTAATTGAAAGCTACCTATTAGTCTTTAGTCTGAATCGGAGGCAGATTCATAATGCACAACCAAGTTCCGCTACTGACCAATAGATGGCGTCAACTGTTCTGAATAATAGTTGTTTCATAGGACATGCATTAATTTCTTATGAAAGGTGATTCATTATGTACCATAGCGTAATTTCAATATACTTAGTTTAGGTTTTAAAAGGACAAAGGTCACATTACGTTTATTGAACCGAAACGACAGTGAAAACAAATAAGCATGTTCTAGTAAATAAATAACATGAAAAACAAATTGTACTGGTCTTTATTAAAAAAAATAACACTGTTCAACAGCGGAAAGCAACAACTCAAATAATGAATAACTAATAAACGTAAAGTCAAATTCCTTAATTAACTTAAAATACACCTGGGCATCCATTCCACTGGGTATAAAAACATATTGCCTTTGACGTGGGTATTGTTTCTAACTCAGCCGTCAAACATCATCACATCATCACATCAAAAACAATAAGATTTTACCGTGTTGAATCTCGGCCCGATACTTAATATCTACCTAGGATAACACTGTGTAGACCAAGTGTAGACTGAAAAATATGAAACTAAATGAGGTAGGTTAGTATAATTGACCGACTTTATATATACAGAATAGTAACTAATTTATTACGGAATATAGTTCAAGGCAACAGCATATGACGGAACGGCGTTTACAGATTTCAGGAGCGCCAAATTCACAGGTATAAAGAAAAAAAACAGCTGGAGCGCTAATATACAAAATTCTGACGTGAGGGCTAACGCACTCGCGAATTCGCAAACGAAGTCGGCTTCAAAGTGGAACAATTGTTTACATTTTGTATGCAGACTCGCCTTCGGACAGTCAAAATGAAAACGATTGCGAGTGCGTTAGACAATAAACCCTCTGGTTCGCAAAAATCGTAGACTCGGAGCTGGTCAGACTTCTCCTGAAGACAGATACGCAAATTTTGTAGATAACGGCCCCAGATTACATATTCGATTTTTCCAATCCGGTTTTGCTACTTTACATTGGCGCCTAAAGTAAAACATTTTTTTAAATACAAATTTGACACATTTTTAATTAGGTAGGTACTCCAGTTTGCACCCACGTCTCAAAAGTATACGCATATTTTTCGCGTATATCTTCATTCTTATACTCCTATGGCATTTGTCTATTTGTCTTTTGAGAAAGCGTAATAACATGAAGCTCTAAACAATATTTCTGTTAAATCTAGGCCAATAAAATAGTAACATTATACCACCGATAAGGCGACTTAAAATAAACACTTTACATTTAACATTACAACGTCTAACGTAAGTTACAGTAAAACTATAGTAAAAATTGTACTCGGCCGCCAGGCTGTATTTTTTTTTTCATACATAGGTACCTTAGAAAAATAGTTCACGTCCTATTCTCAGCTCTATTGAATATACACACAAAATTTCTTAAGAATGACATGCTGTTTCGGAGGAGTTTTGTTACAACAACACACGTTTTTTGTGACACGAGATTTTTTTATATTAGATTTCAATGTTAAAGAGGCTAGAGTTCATTTTTATGTACAAATGTGACATAAAATAATACCGTGTATTAGTTAAGTATATTATAAATGTGTGACGTAAAATATTATTTTTTACCAACAAACTTAACATAACATAAAAACACAATAAAAACAATATATATAAATATACTTACAATATATGTGTGTGATAATGTGAGAGCAAAATACAGCCGAGTACTACTAAGACTTTGGCTTTACTGTACTGGGATATAACAGGAAATACTTAAAAATATGCTAAGCTAAAAGATAATACCTATATATTATTATAGTTTTCAAGAGAGCAGTCCATAACAAATGCATTCGCAGGTCTTGAGTCTAGTCAGTTCGACAAGTAGGTACGTTAGTCCGAAAACATTTTTTTATGAATTGACATATGCTACAGGGCAAGCATTCCACTTTGTTTTAACCTACTTTGCTTCTATGTCGTTAACATATTGTTGATATTATAGAATAGAATAGAACAGAATAACTTTATATAAAGTAATAAGACAAATATTTACAAATAGCTTACAGACTGACATGCATAACAATATACAGGGTGTTTTTTGGTTAACCACCTCCAAAACAGGAGAGATAGATTAGTCAATGCTGAATCCGAATATAACACTAAAAAATTAAAAACCTTAAGAGGTCAGAGAAATAGCATTTTAAATTTTTCCCATTATTTCACTTAATTGTGGTTATGATGCGCCGTGTTTACCGAAGACGTTAATAACGTAATCACCGTGCACATTGCAATGTTATGATTCATCTATCCCTTCATACTTGTTACGGGCTTAGGGCCGTCAAAGATTACAAACAAGGTCTAGGATAAAAAATTGTAAAGGTTGCTAACCATACACCTTACAGTGTAGTGCGTAATGGCCTGCCGATTAGGAAATCGTTCAGTCCAAATTCTAACGGTGTCAGCAATGTTTTGACCACTCACAAAATAAATGCTTACAACATCAAACATTTCCCGATTGTCCACAAGTAAATTTCCTTGCCGAGCCATTTTTTTATCAATAAATGATTTAACACTTCACTTAACAAGCACTCGCTTCGAAACAAACACGGAACTGACGTCGCTTGCGCATAGTTTTGAGAGGGTACCCAAGTAGCACACTGGGTGGGAAATAGCTCGTATATCATATCTATTTAGATACTTAAGTGAAATATATAGCCATGACTAAGTTCTATATAGGTGTAAAGAACCCTTAAGCAACCAATATAGAAGCACGGGGAGAAAAATTGCAGCCTATTTTTGGTTCTATATTGAATCCATAAGAGATCTCACGATTACCTTAAGCGGCAATTAGAACTATGGGTGAAAGTTATGCGCAGTGAACGACGATTTTTATTGAACGATTTTTGGTTCTAAATTGAATCCATAACAGATCTCACGATTACCTTAAGCGGCAATTAGATCTATGGGTGAAGGTCATGCGCAGTGAACGACGAATATTGAACGAATGAATAATAATATTTCAGTTCGGTCAATAAGTGATAAATAGGACGCCAAAGTTCCTTTGAGTGACATGGCAACAATTAAGTCGGTATAAGTTGTGTTTTTTTAAAGTGAATGTGATCTGCCATTTTAATTTTGGATTTATACATCTGTTTGGTAAGTGATTAAAATTCACGTTCAAGCATTGAAATGAGCACGAAATTCTTGGGAATGTTTTGTTACCGTGAAACTATAGTATGGTTTCTTTGTAAATTTCGATGCGCCTTTGATTTGATCAGGAATATTTAAAAAGAGAGTGTTAAATCATATAAGGAATTGATACTGATAAGAACTAAAACTGTAAATATCTGACTTAATGATTGTAGGTTACGTACAATGTTAAAGTAACATCGTCACAACTATCAAAAGTCTGTGATTATGCGTCAGTGTGATAAAATTCTGTTTAAAATAAATCATTTTCAAGGACTCCAATTTGTAAACATGGCGAAACAAAAAAGATCTTACAGTGTTTATTTCCACTTATTTGTTCTCTATTTGAAACTATCAGGTCTGAAAATCACTTATTTGTATCTTGCGAGTGGCAAAGCAGTGAATGCTATTACGAATACTAATTATTTTCTCTTTTGTAGAACGCCCAGTGCTCGTGAATTAGGAGTCCTCAACACTGCTCCGAAATCCCAAGTTGTTGTTGTAAGCAAATCTATGTGAGCTTACATATTTTGATAACTTTACTAAATTGCAACCGCGGGCGGGACTCGAACCCATGACCTCTCCATTCGGGCCGCGGTAACATTTTCGTGTTTTTTTTACCAAATCAGTAGGTATTCTGTTTTTAAAATAAGTACATAGAACATGTTTAAGTACCTAAACAACATTTATTAGGCAGTGTAGTCTTTTTTTAATTGTCTCCGACCCGACCTGGGTGCTCTGGGTAGAAGGAACCCCAAGATGAGATGCTTTGTTGCCCAATTCTTATAGGTAGTATACAGTGAATACTAATTACCCGACTGCGTCAGAAGGAGGGTCATGTTTTTCGAGAGTATGTTTGTATATATGTATGTATGTATGTATGTATGTATGTATGTATGTATGTATGTCTATTTCTGGACACGCTCTGCAGCCTAAACGGCTTGACGTATTTTAACATGCGAGGTGTCATTCGATTCGTCTTAATTGCCGGAGTGACATAGGGTATATAATATTTCAATATGGCGTCCGCGAAAAAAAATGGAGGGGGAATATATATATTTTTTTTAACTATAACAATATGGGTATCAAATGAAAGCTATTAAATAACCCATTCCAAATATATATATATATTTTAACACTTTGATGCTACCATTTTGTCAGGAAAGTCAAAAAATACGTAAATGTTAAGTACCTAATAAACTCCTTTTGCTAGAAAGTGAGTTTCGCTTGTAATTTGTTACTTGTAGCTTCGCGACATTAAAAATTCAAACTCCAGAGCTCATATATCGCTTGGTTATCATTAATTAAACCACTATTTTATTAATAAAAACTAAAGGGAATTAAATAACTAAATTATTAAAAATAAACAAAACACCCGACTGCAATAAAAAAATAAACTGGAAAGCGAAAAATAAGCTATAAATATATATAATCTATAGAAAATTGTAAGAGCAATGTACCTACTTATAGATATTTATAATAACAATTTAAATTTAACTTGAATATTGTTAAAGGTATTGCAGGCGGGGACAAGCAATGCTTATTATTAATATATTATTTATTATTATTAATATATTATTTCTTAAAAAAAAAATTGGGTTAGCTTGTCCCCGTCCGGAATACCTTTTCCAATATTCAAGTTAAATTAAAATTCTTATAAACATCAATAAGTACAATTTTCTATAGATTATATATACTTATAGCTTATTTTTCGCTATTCAGTTTATTTTTTATTGCAGTCGGGTTTTTTTGTTTATTTTTAATTGGTTTCTTTGTTTACAACATTTAAGTAGTTCAATTTTATTAAAATAAAACCCATTTTACTCCTACAATTTGATTAACCTTCTAGAAATGCTTGTAGTGTACTTACTCGTAGTACCTTTACCCGCCTATCCGATGATGATGATGATACGATCATTAGTGAACAGATGGGGTCCCAAAAATGATACACTTTGCTATTTAAGTATTAATAATATAATAACTAATAACTAAAGGTACACAGATGTTGCATGAATTAAAAAAAACAATTTGTTTGACCAGAGGTCATTATTCGTGGGGAAATCTTAATAGCGCGATGTAGCGGTCTCAATCGACGTATAAGCGCCATCTATCGAGGTGAAGTGAACTAACTTAACTAACTTTGCTAACTGAACGCTGTACGGTTAAACATTCCGCCCACCAAGGACAACAAGACAAATTGTCCTTTTCTCCGCCCACCTTGGCACTACAGTTAAAAGGAAAAACAACTAAAACTACTAACAACGAAACTATAAATTATAACAAGTAAAGGTGGGAGCTGGATCAGTACTAACTAAATAAATTTGCCTCGAGAGACGAAACAAAATACTGTACAAGATCACGCATGCTCTTGGATGCATTGAAAATATGAAATGCTTACATGCTAAACAAAACTTAAAACTAAGATTCTACTGAATTGTCTATTGGCAAGAAACACAGTTTGCCAACGGACCTTTTAATTATGTTGCCCTTGCAACGTAAACTGACAACTCGTGTGATTCCATCCAACCCTGGGTGCTTATCCACGACGATACCGTACAACCATCTAGATGGTGGCAAATCGTCCTCCTTTACTAACACGATGTTCCCAATAGCTGGCTCAGGTGTATGATGTGTCCACTTATAGCGATGGTGAAATTGAGTCAAATATTCGCTCGACCAACGGCGCCAGAAGTCTTGGACCATCTTCTGCGTTAGGTGCCATCTCTTTAAATTGCTTACGTTGGTAGATTCGTAGTTACTGTCCGGTGCTAGTACAAGTGGCTCACCCACCAGAAAATGTCCTGGGGTTAGTGGCATGGGATCCTCACTACCATCGTTAATTCTTGAAATTGGCCGCGAGTTTAAGCAAGCCTCTATCTGCGATAAAACAGTTGTCATCTCCTCGAAGGTCAGCGTGGAGGTTCCTATTACTCGCTTGAGATGGTACTTTGTTGATTTGATTCCAGCTTCCCACAGGCCGCCAAAGTTCGGAGAGTGAGGTGGAATAAAATGCCAGTTCGTCCCATTATTTGCAAGTTGATCCGCGATTTCTACTGCGGTTCTAGATCTTTCTTCGGCATATAATTGTTTTAATTCACGAGCAGCGCCCACAAAGTTCGTTCCGTTGTCGCTCCACAGATCTGCGCAGTGACCACGACGAGCGGTAAAGCGCTTGAATGCTGCCAGAAACCCTTGAGCAGTAAGATCGCTTACAACCTCAAGGTGAATCGCCCTAGTAGCCATGCAAATAAAGAGGCAGATGTATCCTTTATAGGACTGGTGACCTCTACCCTTCGAGGTCCTTAAATTTATGGGACCTGCGTAATCGACTCCGCTTTGCAAGAAAGGTCGACTAGCGGTTCCTCGCACTGACGGTAATTGACCCATAAATGGGTTGTTAGACAACGCTAAATGACGAGCACAAACTACGCACTTCCGGACGAAGAACTTGACCGCCTTCGTCGCTCCAAGTACAAAATATTTTGATCTCAAGTAATTGAGCATCAATTGAGGATTACCATGCAGTGTCTTTTCATGAGCGTGGTCTATAACTAAGTACGTAAAATGCGATTTGGAAGGTAGAATTATCGGATGCTTCATGTCTGGACTGATTCCTGAATGCTCCAATCTACCGTTAACCCTCAAGACTTCAGCTTCATCTAACATAGGATTTAACGAGGTAAGTTTACTTTTTTTACTAATGTTACTTTTTTCTTTCAGGTCTATCAACTCTTCTCCGAAATGCTTTTCCTGTACAAACTTTACGCATATAAGTAAACTGTCATGAATTTCTTTGCTAGTTAACCATTCGCAGATAACTTCCTTTCGTGCAATCTTAGCGACTCTTCTACAATACGCCACAACACGGATAAGTTTCCTTAACTTGGAAAACTTGGTGATTAATGTTTCACCAAAGTTATCGTTGCAGTCACCATCCTTCGGACAGGTATTTAACAAACATATTTTATTGGTTTTTTCTTCCAGATTAGTTTGTTTTAGCAACAATTTTTTGTAACTAATGTACCTCTCTTTTAGCCATCCGGGACCTTCTTTCCATAGATGTTCATCTTCCAGTTGCTCAGTGCCTCTAGAAGCGCAATCTGCGGGGTTATCCTTTGAGGTGACATGTGACCACTGGGACGGCTCAACCGACATAATAATCTCGGACACGCGGTTCGCTACAAAAGTTTTCCATTTGTTTGGACGACTATTGAGCCAAGCCAGAACAACTGAGGAATCTGTCCAAGCGTAGATGCTGTTTTTATCAACACCCATGACCTCTGCCACTTCGACCAGTAACTTTGTAAGGAGCACAGCGCCACATAACTCCAGCCGCGGGATCGATATTTGCTTTATAGGTGCTACCTTGGTTCTGGACGTGACGAGTGAAACGTGTACATTTCCTTCTTGGTCCACAGTCCGCACATACACCACTGCAGCAAATGCATCATTGGACGCATCGCAAAAACCTTGCAGCTCCAAAACTTGGTCATCTAATCTAATATGAACCCATCTAGGCAATTTGAATCTAGCAACTTGGTTCAGATGCCCTCTAAAACCTAGCCATGCCTTTAGTAACAGCGGTGGCACTTCATCGTCCCACTCGATTCCAGATAACCACAGCTTCTGGATGAATATTTTGGCAGTTATTATTACTGGTGCCAGCCAACCAAGTGGGTCGAATAATCGAGATATATCCGATATTACGGTTCGTTTTGTCACAGGTACCTTAAGTGGAGGTAATTGTACGGAATACTCAAACTCATCACTACTCCTGTTCCAGGTGAGTCCTAAAATCTTCATAACTGTGTCAATTTTCAGTTGTAAATTTGCGTCCACATCCCTGTTGTCTGCGTTGATTTCTTGCATTAACACCTCATTATTACTTCGCCATTTCTGTAGTTCGAACCCTCCTTTTCGTAATAATTGAGTAGCTTGACTGTAAATTTGTCTTCCTTCTTCTATTGATTCACAGCCTGTCAATAAATCGTCCATATAAAAATGGTTTAGTACCTTCTCCGCCGCCATGGGAAAATCCTTTCCTTCGTCGTAAGCTACTTGGTGTAATGCCCGCACAGCCAGATAAGGAGCAGACGCAGTACCGAAGGTAACCCTTAGTAGCCTAAAGTGTTTCAATTCCTCTTCAGGATTTTCCCGCCACAAAATTCGTTGAAAATCTATGTCACTTTGATTGACTTTAACTTGTCGGTACATTTTTATAATGTCTGACACAAGACAGATGGGATGACGGCGCCACCGAAGTATAATGTGACGTAAGTCTGGCTGTAGAGTTGGGCCTACCAACAGGTCTTGATTGAGTGAGACACCATTGGTTCCAGGACATGAAGCATCAAACACAATGCGTAACTTCGACGTTGTTTTGTCTTCGCGGATAACCGCGTGATGCGGTAAGTATACCACATTTGTTTTACCTATTTCTTCATCGGGTACTGACTCAATGTGTCCTAGGTCTAAATACTCTTTTATTACCTCAGAGTAGCGTGTTTTTAGCTGTGAATCACCTGCAAATCTTTTTTCCATCTGCTTGAATCGTCTAGCAGCTATACCTTCAGAATTGCCATGTTGACAACTGGGCTCTAAATCCCGAAACGGAAGCTTGACTATATAGCGACCTGTGCCATCACGTATTGTGGTAGCTGCAAACAACTCTTCGCATTTCTTTTCTTCGTCGCTGTAATGCTGCTTGGGGTCCTTCACAGGGCTCTCAGTCTCAAGCTCCCAAAACCTTTTTAAAAGGTCGTTTTCTGTAATGTTAACGTGGTTAACGCTGATATTACGGTGCAAAATCGGATCACCTGAATTGATTGGCCCAGAAATAATCCAGCCCAAGGCAGTCCGCTGCGCGATTGGTGCTCCTGCCGGTGCCTTAATGATACCATCGAGTAGTATCTGTCCGTAAATATCAGCTCCAAGAAGCATATCCACTTTACCTGGTACATTGAAAGACGGATCAGCTAATTGTAGGCTTGCAAGCTCCGACCATAACTCCACAACAATTCCATTTTCCGGAAGAACAGATGTGAGTTTGCCCAACACAAAAGCATTAACGTTTAACTCAAAGGTGGGGTCTGGACGTGATGAAATCATTACCTTAACAACTGAGTTGGAGGTGA
This sequence comes from Acleris laterana, assembly GCA_963966035.1. Classification (NCBI taxonomy): domain Eukaryota; kingdom Metazoa; phylum Arthropoda; class Insecta; order Lepidoptera; family Tortricidae; genus Acleris; species Acleris laterana. Next base: position 11,466,686 of record OZ014447.1, read on the forward strand.
TAGATGCACCTCCTTCACTTCCTAAACCTGAAATAGTGCTTTTGTGGGGAATTTTACTAAGTCCAAGTAATTGGACTGCTGACTCCGTAATAAAAGAAGCCTGAGACCCTTGGTCGAGCAAACATCTGAGCGTAATACCTGACCCTGATTTCGACTGAGCTTGAACCAAAGCCGTGGCCAACAAAATTTGACCTCGACTAGTCGAAAAACAGGTTGTTATATTATTTGTGTGCTCATCATTAGACAAAGCAGTTGATGTTGCCGTAGCAACATTTTCCACCGACTGGCTCGTCTTAGCCTGAGCCTCGGTTGAATAAGTGTCATTTTTGGGGTGCAGTAAAGAATGATGTTTTCTTTTACATATTCTGCATCTAGTTGGTTGACGACATGCATAAACATTATGACCAGCGCCTAGACAATTAAAACAAAGATTACTGGATTGAATGAAACCACGACGAGTGTCAGTGTCGACCTTAGCAAAACTTTTACAGTTACATAACTTATGGCTTTCACAGCAATAGGCACAAGAAACACCTGCAATAACCTTAGGGTTACTATTGAACGGGACATTATTACTCTTTTGAACATAAACAGGTTTAGCTACTTTAGGGTCAATGAATTCTAACGCCCTAAATCAAGTTTCTAAAAATTCTTGAAATTGCTTAAGGGTGGGTAAATTATCAGATAACTCGCTAATTTTCAGTTCCCACTGCTTTCTTGATTCATTATCCAACTTAAGACAAATAATATAGATTACAATTATGTCCCATGTCGCAATGTCTATGCCTAAGTTTCGTAATGCATATAAACATTCATTTGTTGTATCCAGCAGTTCTTTAAGTGCGCCTGCAGATTCCATCAAGATATTCTTTTGACTAAGAAGTCGTTTCAAAATGCAATTTGACAAATATCTTTTATTGTTATAGCGCTTTTCAAGTTGTTCCCAACTCGGAATGTAATTGTCTTGCGTGATTTGAACGTGACGTAAAAGCTGTTCAGCCTCTCCGGTTAAGTGACTTTTCAAGTAGTGTAGTTTCTGTAATTCTCTAAGGACTTATTATTATGTATCAATGATTTAAAAAGGTCACGAAAGCTGATCCATTCGGAATATTTCCCGGAAAAAGAGGGGATGGAAATTTTAGGTAATTTTAACAGTTACCTAACTAACCTAACTACTACTAACTAGACCTGCTCTGGTTTCCATTACCCATGCACTCTGATTTGCTTTCTGAAATCGGACCTTTTAAGTTACTCAACGCTATTTTTAAGTCGCTCTTATACTCAGTAAATAATTCTTCTGTATTTTCATATACAGCTTTAGTACTATAAATACTAGCGCTTAAAACCCTTTCGTCTGAATCTTGAACAAGTTGAGTATGTGTTAAGGTAAACTGTGTCCACATTTCATCTAATGTATCAAGTCTAGTAGTAATGTAGTCCGATGAACTTAGTCGTTCCTTTGGAGATTTTTTAAAGTTCACTTTGGCATTTGAAATTCGCTGGTATAAGTCCCGTTGCACCTTAATAAGTTGTTCCATCTCGCAAAATTTTCTAAGTGTTTTTTATGTTTTTTAACTCTGACTGCAATCGGGCGTGGATTCCCCGTAGTTCCAGTTTAAGCGAAATTATTCTAAGTCCAAACTGAATGAATCCGAATTATTCTAAGTCCCGCTTGAATGCAATGCAAATTTACTAAGTCCAAATGATTTTTTTTAAATTTTTACAAGTCCTGGATTCTTTGAATGTTTACACTACGTAATAATTTTAAATGTACTCACAGTTGTCACTTCACTTTTTCACTCACGTGCTCTTGTTACGTCACACTGCTCGGCTGCTGCTGTCCCCGACACTGACGTCACGTTGTGCTGCTGACGTCACAGATTCTTCCCACCTGTCTGCTTGCACTATCAGTAGCAATCCGCCACAGAGTCAGTGCTCGCCGAACCCGCTGCCGTGCAACCTCCTAGTCTGCTTCCGACTCGAAGGACCATGAACAGATGGGGTCCCAAAAATGATACACTTTGCTATTTAAGTATTAATAATATAATAACTAATAACTAAAGGTACACAGATGTTGCATGAATTAAAAAAAAACAATTTGTTTGACCAGAGGTCATTATTCGTGGGGAAATCTTAATAGCGCGATGTAGCGGTCTCAATCGACGTATAAGCGCCATCTATCGAGGTGAAGTGAACTAACTTAACTAACTTTGCTAACTGAACGCTGTACGGTTAAACAACGATCATTAGTTAACAATTTGCATAAAAAACTAATGTCAAGTTACGGAAAATACAAGTAAACAAATCACTTTTGTATGCGGAACCCTTGAATTTGTAATCAATTATTCTTGACACAATTTTATTATAACCTAATTCAAATGATTTATTTTGTATCGTATAGTATCAAACAATAACATCGTTACGATAAGCGGCCTACCGCCTTCGTAGCTACAGAAACGAGAGACCATGATTTATAAAATAGCAAGGACAATTCTTTCGACTTTTGATGAAAAAAATAATGTTTTCAATTATATATTTTTCGAGCTCAGAATCATGAATATAGTAACCCCTATTGTGGAAGTTGCTAACCAAAAAAACACCCTGTATTATGCTTAAGAACATAAGTAGGTACTAAAACACTGTCGCGGTGTTAACTGCCCGGCATAAGCACCGAAATACATGACACCTCTCTATGGTAGCCCAAACTTAATTTACAGTAAGATCTATGTACTATAACAGCAACGATATGATTACGATATAAAACCAATAATGGCTAAAACGAACTGGAATAAACTACAGATATAGGGTAGAGCCCCGAAATTGACTTACCTAAGTTTAATCGAAACATGCTTTTTACTGTTCTACATTAATTTTAATGCAATGCAATCCATCAAGCCCTGGTGGGCTTAAAAAAATAGTTAACAAGAACAAAACTGGTAATCTCTTAAACAATATCATTTCCTCATTATTATTCGATTTTTACATATGATGAATGTGGTTACAGAATTATCAACATGTTTTTAGTTGTTGGTAATTTTGTAGCCCTGCCTACCCTACACTGGGAACCAAGGCGTGAGTTTGTGTATGTATCTACTTATGATAACTAACGGTTCTTAAATCACAACGTAAATCCACAATTTTCTATCTGGTTACCAGTATGCAAAAAATAACAAAAAAAACTTAATTTACCTAAAAACTTTATCGCAAATTAAAATGTAGGTAGGTACTGTTTCGTGTTTTGTTTTTTTAGTGTTTAGTAAAAAGTCTTTGTATATAAATTTCTTACAACGGAACTTATCTAGTTTTAATGCACGATCAAAACGCCTGCCCATCCAACCCTGTTCTACATATTTGAATGGCAAAATAACGGGGTTTTTTATTTTGGCATACATTTTCACCACATTTCAAAAAAGGAACCTTCCACTCGTTCTTCTTTCAAAAAATAATCGACACAAAGTGAAATTCGCATTCAACCGGCTGTAATAAAATTTAACAACTTATATAGAGTAAATATTGCGAGAATTTAACAATGTGACCATAAGCTACTGGTTGGGCGGCGCGTGCGAGGTATGCGCATGCGCTGGGTGCGGCGCGTGCGGCGCTAGGTACGGCCAGGGCGCGTCGGGCGCCTGCGCCTGGCACGCCGCCGCTAGCCCCGCCCAGCTGAAGCGGTATGCGTACCGCTTACCGTGCACCTGCGGGACAGAGGGACCAACTCAACTACGAGTAGATATACCGTGATCATTCTTACTTGACCAATACGAGTATAATAAACAACTTTAAAACCTCAAAATTACCCTTTTTTTAGTTGAAACAGCGAATAATGAAATCACAGACAATACGTTGGCCAAGTGATGTCCAAAATTTTTACTCGTTTAATTTATTTACGATAAAAAGACGTTTTGGCAAAAAAAAGGTTCATTTTGAGGTTAGAAAATTGTTGACCATTATTTTAGTTAGTCAAGTAAGAATTAACACGGTATAAGGTGTTTAACTTTCAATCATGACTGTATCTTTGACCATGGCAAGTTTCAGCTTGAAGAAAAAGTGGTCAGTCTCAAACTCAGAAGTGGTTTCATTTTGTCGCGGTTATTGATAAGAATGATAAGTATACTAAATTCCAACCACTCTTAATTTAATAAGTTACTGCTACAAAATATTAAAATATACAGCTACTTCTGAGTTCGAATATACAAGTGGAAATAACAAAAAAGTGCGTTTTCTTATAGTTGGAATACAGATTTCCGAATGAATGAATAGGTCATCATCATCAGAGACCATCTAAATAATATCATGCATCGCTTAGTGTAGGTGTAGAGCATCTATCGCGCTCAAGTAATACGGGTGAAAAAAGTAATTTGTGCTTCTATCTATTAGTCAAATCATCATTATTTTAACACTAACCTAGAGCTATACATTAGTCATAGCTGCTGTTCGTGTTTTCCAAGAATCGAATGGTCCGACATTTTGGATGCGGCTTTATTTTCAGTCACAATAAAAATATGCAAAAGAGCCGGGCGGTCCTATACTTAGAAATGACGAGCTTTTTGTTAATACGAGGGGGACACAAACAGTGTAAAATAGGGGGGCGGTATTACCAAGTGGGGGCGTGACGGAAGAGTTGCCGGGAGGGCGCTCGCAGACCTAAAGCAATTTAGAAACTCATTCATTATCTCGGAGGAGCGAGGTGGTTTTATTTTTAACATTCGTTTTTAAATGACTCGTAAATTTACATACCTACGCCATAAGCATATTTGTTGTTACTCAGTTTTGTTGCAAAAAAGGTTGCATAAGTGGCTGAAGTGGCTTACATGCTGTCTTAATTGATTGTATAAGTTTTAAGCAGTCTGCAATTGACTACTAGTATCAGAAGTAGTAGTAAAGGTTTCGGGCAGCGGGCTGTCCACGCTGTGGTGGAGAATCTCTTGAAATTTCGGAGACGAACTCATCTTCGAATTAATAAGTAATTACCGATTTTCGTTGCATGTTTCATTATCGTAACGGATCTGCTCTACGAGTACAGTCAGCCACTTTATTAAAATATTATCAGGTTTTATAAAAGCATTGTTGAGCGGGCAGTTGTTGGAACAAATTAAGCTCTTTAGTTAATAACCCGTTGATAATAACATGATTCGCATCATTAAGGGAATTAATTGACAAAAGGTTTTTTTTAACACGTTCCCTGTCCGGGTGACCCATCATCGGGGTCATGATGAAGCTTTTTTCAGGACTCCGTGCTTCCACTATGGTGACCCCATAGTCAAAATCAATCAAAATTCACACGCAACAAATAAGTTTAGCAATGTTTTATTATTGCTAACATAATCAATATTCAGAAACTTTATTGTTATGCAGTGTGTCAGGATTGACTTCTTATCTGCCGAATATGGTCGGCCTCATATGTAGCTGCATACTTTAGTGCTGTGTCACTTTAACTAACTTTAACAAGTTATAAACATAAGGTACACAAGTATGCAGCTACTTATAGGGCCAACTGGACAAAAAATAAAACAAAAAATACTAGACGCTCCTTGCTGCACTGCCATAATGCCATGATATTGCAATGGGGAGCCAGTCACATCGAATGATTGTTTTAATAAACATCTACTGTGTAGATTAGTCAAGTTAGGTTAGGTTAGTTTTTTATAATAATGAGAAAAACCCTTTCCAATGACAAAAACCGTTTTATGCTGTGATTTTAGTCTAAACAATCATTAAGACTAACAATTTTATGCCCCCTAATATAGACCCATTGCCATGATAATTATATTGCCATGATGATGCGCTTGCGCAACTGACCTTGGTCATGATGTTCTTGTCGTAGTAGTAGCGCAGCGCACGCGACAGCTTGTCGTAGTTCATGGAGGGCTTCTGCTTGCGCCGGCCCCACCGGCGTGCAACCTCATCCGGGTCGCTCAGCCGGAACTCGCCGTCACCCGGGGACCCCTGACAACCACACTAAACTTATACTGCTACCCAAATGAAAAGGCAGTACAGTACTACCATTTACTAATCTCCGCTTGTCTAGTGTGGCCTATAATTTCCGAAAATCATTTTTTCTCCGTGGCAATTATTCCGTTGCTTCCCATTTTTTCCCAGTGCAATTACCTTTCGTCCACTTTCATAACCAAGGTTTCATAACTGGTTATGAATAAGGATTTTTTCTCACTGTTTCATAACCAGTTATTAAACAAGACTTTTTTTCCATTTTCATAACCAGAACCTAGGAACCACTATACACCACTCTTATTTCAAATCAATTGGAAAGTGTCGACGGAGCTCCGCTCACGCGGAGCTCCTATTTCTGGGTGGTTTGGCCATCCGGGCCTGCTGCAAAACAAACATAACCTAAACCTACCTAGGCTCTGGTTATGAAAATAGAAAAAAAAAGTCTTGTTTAATAACTGGTTAAGAAACAGTAAAAAAAATCCTTATTAATAACCAGTTATGAAATGTTAGTTGTGAAAGTGGACGAAACCGGCATATTCGCAATCACGAGTGACAAATATAGGTACTATCAGTTGCGAGTGCAAGCGCGATAGCGATAGCCAGGCGAAGGGTATTAAGAAGCTGGGAATACCTTTACCTTGTTTTAAACTAACGCAATTTTCACACATGTAACCCTCCTATTAATAAACGCGCAATAGCTGAAGTGAGCTGAAAACATGCCTTGTCCTTATCTGCCATTATGACATTTTAATTTGACAAAAATAGGTTTATTGCAAGTTTAAATAAGGGGTTAAAACTATACTTAAATCATAGTGGGCAAAATACACCCAACTCCGCCAGCTATACATACATATTGAATATGAATATGACTCGAAACATCGAACAAAATAATAATAATAGATCGTAATGATAATTAAACACTGTTAAATAGACTTTTTATTTTATAACGTTATTGTTGAGTTTATTTTGTTAAAAAAAAGGTTAAATATGTTATGCTTGTTTCAATAATGCAAGTTAAACCCATTTGACTTTAAATAAATAGAGATCCCATGGACAGAATTTGATGCACATTGGTACAGAAGTAGCTTGGATACCTTCCAAACAAAAGTAGTCTAAGCTGAGGCGGACTTGGGTGTGCCGTCCAAACATTTTTGCCCACTATCCTTTGGCCTTAATCGCGTAATTAATGAACATTTTTCTCGACGTTTGGACTATGATACAACAGCCGTGGCCGTGGCCGTGGTCCGTGGTGGTCTTCGTGTCCACGGTTATTGTAACTCAGTCGAAACGTCGAGGTGAATGTTTTGTTATGTAATTAAGTCCTGATTTATAGTTTTAATACCTATTTGAATAGACATATTAGAATACAAACTTTATATGCTTATACTGATTTTATTTTGATTGGCAGTATCGCGTAAAAAGTAAAGACAACAATTATCTACAACTGATTCCGCTAATAGCTAAAGAGCTTAAACGCCACATGGTTTTTTGTACGTAACAGCTAGTGCTACGCAACGCGGTTACTAGTTCAATAGTCCAAAGCGGGCGCAGCAATTTTCAATTTTATGTTTCTTCGAAAATAATTATTATTCTTTTGAGACAAACTTTCTCAGGAAATCCTTTTAAAAAAGTTCTTGTTCTCAATTGCGGCCTTACGTGTGGGCTATTGAGCCCCGCTACATGCCCTCCGCTACGGCGTAGCAGGGCTACGCGCACCTGTAGTGTAGGACGTAGACGCAACTTAGGTCGGAGGAACTGTATTCGATTCGAATTTTTCAGAACAAGATATTTGATATCTTGCCCAAAGTAGGATTAGAGAGGATATAAAAACCGCACCCTCATACTTGCAGACACTTTTGAAATATTCAAAATTATAATTTAAGTTACTTAGACAATATACTAAAAAAAAACTCAGTTAGAAATCAAATACCTAAAACCTTTGGCCATATTAAAATTGATCACATACTAGGTACAGGATGACTTAAAAATAATTATGGAATGAAATGAAAATAATTTACTTGTTAAACATAGGTACATAATAGATATGTGAGAAAGAATATTGTTTTAGGATCAGGTTTAGTTGTAATCTTTTTACTTACATGAAATCGGATAGAAACGTCTTTATAATGATACTATATATTTAGCTCTTGGCTCGCTGGTGTCTATCTGAGATATTTTAAATAGCTCCACTAGCGTAGTAGTTTTTAACTGTAAAATTCATGTAAATTAGATAAACTATATGTGTGTCTTTAAAGATAGATAATTAGGAGCTGGAATCCCTGGAATAATTGTCTAATCCAATTTTTGCAAGCACGCTAAGAGCGTTACCTTATAAATGTCATCGACTAGACTGTTCTAGCTTCAAGTTTATTATGGATTATGGCAAGGCACTAAACAGCTCGCTCAATGAAATGTTTGTGGTACTATACCTCCCAGCAGATGCCGGGCGCTCCGCTGGCCAGCTCATCCAGCAGGAACTGCCACAGCTGCACCTGCCCCCCTCCCGCACCGCCCGCGCCTCCCGCCCCCGAGCCCGCGCGCGCGCAGCTCAGCGCCGCATACGGGTCTGCAACAATACGAAAGGTCGTCTATATAGTTATGTACCCACCCATAACATATTTTTGAGTCCCTGCGCCAACAGCAGCAACAGCAGTGTTCACATTGTTGTGTTCCGGTTTGGGGATAAGACAGCCGGTGAAATGACTAGCATAGAGGCATTGCATCTTGGTCCTCAGGGTTGGCAACGCATTTGCAGTCTTAGGATTGCATTGCAGTCTTGTGAATGCGAATGTCTATGGGTCACAGTTTCAAATAAAAAACCGCATCCAAATCGGTTCACCCGTTTAAGAGCTACGGTGCCGGTCTCTGTTTGTGTGTGTGTGTGTGAGTGTGTGTGTGTGTGTGTGTGTGTGTGTGTGTGTACTCACACAAACACCTGCGTTGCACAGCAGGCCCGCAAAACTTTAGACTATTTTTTCGCATAAATAAGTATTGCGGATATTGGGTCCTGAAGTAATTTCGTTTTTCTTCTTCATTCGTTTATAAATCATATTGCAATAAAATTGTTGCGAGATAATGTTCCCGTCTACATACGTCTAATGTTACCGTAACTATAATGTATAATTTATAAGTATAATGATAGGTCTCAATGTATCGACGAACCGTGGTATAAGTGGTGCAGGCGGCGGTCGGCGGCGCTCAGCCACAGCATCGCGCGCGCATGCCCCGCGCACGCGCCCGCGCACCCCCAACTATCACTCACACTAACTATTCACACTATTTCTTAAGTACACTCATAACATAACATTATAATTTTTTACAACTGTTTGCCAATCAATTTTACGCTTTTTTTTAAATGGCTTGGTACCTAAATTGTTATTATAATATGTTTCAATTGTTTCGCAGAGTCGTGTTAAAAAAGAGGATAGTATTATACTAAATGTACATAGGCACTTATACGAGTCGATTTATTTCGTATGGGATTTATATCAACATCATTTTAGTGTCAATTTTAACTTCAATTAGTACCGATTTTCAGATAAATTATGGCTAAAACAAATCACTTAAAACGCCGTTAGTAATTACTACAAACACTGTTATTACAACAAAGTATTAACTATATTTAGATATAAATCGACCAGTCACTTCTTTGAAAAATTCGCGAGGTCGGGACCGGATGTGCGGCCGTCGAGACCGGAAGCCGCGGAGTGACGCGAACGAGCCCCGCCGCCCGCCCTGATAGCTGATAAAGAGCCGCCCGCCCTTCTATGTGGTAATGAGCCCCGGGGCCTTCTTCACGCGGGCCCGGACCCCGCGATCTTGATCCCGATCTCAACAGAGATCGGGGTATGATGAGATTAGAACTATTCTAACATGTTTGGCTCATTAGGAGATAAATAAGAAACAATGCCAATAATCGGGTTAAAAATGTTTTTAAGAAACGTTAGTGCACAAATTATGACCTTTAGAGCTTTAGAAATAAAAACATTACTCACACAAAATGTAAACCTACAATTAACATATTTTAGCTAAAGTATGCTTAGTCAGTTTCATTTTAATCTAGCTGTTCGTGTTCTTGCTATGCAACTTTTGCCGTGAAATTACAAACACAACAAAAAAAAACAGCAAATTCGGTCGAGGCGTTCTCAAGCGAGGCGCCGTCATACATGTGGAAATTGATTTCTATTTACGAGTATACAGATTCAAAATGCAGATAAAGCTAATCAAAGCATATTTAAACCATTAAGCTATAGTCCGTTTAGGAAGACCATATTTTATAGGACGGTGGAAGTTTTGTAGGTTAAGAAATGACTACTTTCCACAGTTTCAACTGGATATTATGGCGTCATCTTTTACCCTCTATCACATTTTAATATAAACACGAATAAATAAAGTTTGTAAGGTGACCCTTAATGAAAGAGCTACAATAAGTCAAATCAAATCCAGTGCTGCATTATGTATGAGAGTGCGCGCCGGGAAGCGGGGTAAGTACTGGCGGCGGCGTAATCCCGTGTTATTTGATTGCACCCGCTGAGCTGGCGCTACTCGCCTGCAAACCCAGTTGACTATTACATCTATCAACTAACCCTATATCTTCCCTCCAACTTTGCTTTTTGGTAAAACATTCAAAATAACGTTTGGAGAGATTGCCAAGCAATGTCAAGTAAAAAAAAATGACAATATATATCCTGCCGCAGTTAATTCCGCCGGAGTCTAACTAGTCGCAGAAATTATAGTCGTCATGTGTTATTGACTGCGATATTTTATGGTTTTATAATGGCTCAACAATTTAACAACAAGTCCGGAATCACACCTTTGTGATTTTTAAGGACCTTAACCTTTTGATTTTTTTTTTTTTTTTTTTTTAAAGTGCCTTTTTACAACCGTATATACCGGCCCTGTTAAGTCGAACACCATTTTGTCATAAAATAATTAAAAAATAACTCAACATTACACAACAAAACATTACACAAAACAAAACAAAACATTACACATATTACAACCTTTTGATTTTCAATCAAGAAAAAGTGTACATTATGGTATGTACAGTATTCTGGACAGTGCCAAATTAAGGGTTAATACCATGTTAATAACTATGGGCGCACAACATTACGGACTTCCTCCAACTCATCATCACTATATGAAATACATTTGGATAGAATGGGATGATCGAATAATATTTATTTTCAGACAGTCCAATTCAAATCGTCGATGATAATTTCTGGATCAGTGATGTCATTTATTCTAGTAATCAAGGCGTTCGGTTTGTTTTGTAGGCAGGGCCTCTATTTTACACGGTAAAACAATACTGATTTTGATTTGCTATTGTATTTTTTTAATGGCAGCCGAGTTAAAAACTTAACGATAACCTGACAAAAGCAACTTTTACCCAGTATAATGGAAACCCTGGCTGGCTAATTTGAGTGCTAAGTTACATTCCTATTGCGCAGTTGAGAATGTTCGAGGACTTTATTTTAACTATTAAAATCTCTCTTCTCTCTCTTCTTCAGCATATATCTGTCCACTGCTGGACATATGCCTCTTAACTATTAAAATAAAGTGTCTTAAAACACGTAAAATTACAAGTAAATACCTATAATCGCTATAATTGGAATCGTTTTATCATCGACAAATTGATCCAACCCAAGAGTTAGGTAGTCAAGAAGAAACCCATGATCAACAAAAAAAGAATAGATACTTAGCTGTTAAATTCAGTGCTACTTCTCAATCAACAACTGTACAGATAATAGAGGGAAAATGTTTGAATAATCAATTGTAGATGATCTCATAGCGCTGGTGTTGCATAATGCATGGCGCCGCGGGGCGCGCAATATCGCCGACCCGGCTTAGTGCGCTCAAAGGGCGGGGGAAATGCCGCGAACTGTTGACTCCGCTGGGCTTACTTATCTTCAAAATTTATAAATAAATACATTTGGAACGTATACTAGTGTATTTTATTTATTTATTTATTTATTTATTGGTGGGAAATCCAACAGTTACAAATATAACATATGAAACAAGAATAGGAAGCACAAAACCAATTACAGGATTTCACATGTAGTGACAGAGTAGCAAACTTAAAGTTTAGTACAAACTTCAAAGGTACACGCACTTACACAAAAACACTAGCGCAAATAAAAGGTAAAATTAAAACTACTGCTACACACCAGCCAAAGGCAGATCGCCAAAAGGTTCTCATACCTATGGTACAAAACATGCTCAAACAACACATTTCGCTATCAAACTTCGCCTCACGGAAGGGATTTTACAATTGAATATATCGATATCCAGCTTATTCACCCAATATTCAAGCCTTTACCAGCACGCGTCAAAAAACTGTTTTGTCTGTATCTAGAGGATGCAAATCTCAGTGATATAGGGGGATAACTCCTTAAAGACCGAGTGGGAATACTAAACGAAACGTAAGAAAGCAACTCAGGACTGTCAACGAGGCCGCTAGTAATATTTAGAATATAAGTAATGTCAGCTATTTCCCGACGTTGGAATAGGGGCACCAAATGGTGTCTCTTACAAATATTAGAGTAAAATAACGAACTATAGGGACATTTAAGCTTAAAACATAGATATTTTACGAATTTTTGCTGAACACGCTCAATTCTGTCAACATAATATATGTGGCATAGCATGGATTCCATATTTGAGAAGCATAGTTACTCAAGCTTACTCCTAACATATGAGCAATAAAGCACTTTCAAAGTCTTTGCTTGAGTAAAATGGACGGAATTACGCATTATAAAACCTAATGCCTTACAGGCACTGCTTACAATACCGTCAACATGCTTATCAAAAAGAAGCTTAGAATCATGAACTACACCTAAATCTTTAATATGTTGAACTTTAAGCAGAGGTTGGTCCTTTAAAACATAAGAAGTAGAAACTAATTTATGCTGACGAGAAAAGGTAACTGAGAAACACTTAGATGGATTTAAGTCCAGCCCATTTATTCGACAATATTCAGCGAGACGTGATAGATCGGACTGTAACAACAATGAGTCACGCACGATCATGTCGCACTTTGATGAAGATTTTCATGTCATCTGCAAAACAAAGTAGCTTGGAATGGACGAAACAATTACCGATGTCATTAACAAATATGTTAAACAGCAAGGGCCCCAATATTGAACCTTGAGGAACACCACTTGGAATAGTTACCCAACCTGACATATAATTTTTGATAACAACAGCTTGGGATCTATTGTTAATATAAGATGAAAACCATCTCAATAAATCACCATGTATCCCTATACCACACAATTTCGAGAGTAATATGCTATCATGCTATGTCAAAAGCCTTACTGTAATCAGTATAAATCACATCCACCTGAGAGCCACTATCCATTGCCTCTGTAACATACTCATTGAACAGCACAAGATTTGAAACAGTGGACCTACGCTGTAAGAAACCGTGCTGATTGGAAATGAACGAACCTTTTAAAACATGATAAACTTGGTTATTAACCAATTTTTCAAGAACTTTTGATAAAATACATAATTTAGAAATGGGTCTGTAATTAGTAATGTTAGTTTTAGGCCCATTTTTGTGGACCGGAGTAATGAAGGCCGATTTCCAAACTGAAGGCACTAAACCCTCAGAAAAAGAACGTCTGAATAATAAAACTAAGGGGGTTAAATTACCACGGTTTTTGCACAGTTAATTAAAAACAGGGCTGGCATCTCATCAGGGCCGGCTGACTTGGAAGGGTCCAGTTTGCACAATATATTAATTAATTTCTCTGGATTAACTTCAATGCTGTTCAAATCAACAGCCGAATTATCACAAAAATTGCAAGGAGGATTGGAAACAGCACCAGTTGGCGTCGAGAACGTAGAAGAAAAATAGTCAGAAAAAGCATTACAAATATCGGAACCAGTATTGACCAATCTATTGTCATATTTTAAACTGCTAGGTATTCATTCCGTGACAGGTGGATCGTGATTTGATAAATTACCAAAACAGCTTTGGATTCCTAGCAATGTTACCTTCGACGCGCTCGATGTACTTATTAAAACACTCCTGCTCTAACTTGCGCACTCTATCTCTCAACACGTTATATGAAACTAAATTCGACTTATTATTAGGTATACATTTTAAATTTTTTAAGGTATCTACTTATATTTTTCTTTTTGAGCTTTTTTTAGCGAAAGCGAGTATATTCAGGATAAAAGTCTGTATTCAGCTTTCTAAAGGGTACATACTTTCCTCTTAGCCTTTTAAAGGTTTCATAAAAAAATCAATCGACTGATCAAAAGTACGCCGAGAGAATTCATCTTTCCAATGTATATTCAACAAAACATATTAGCCTTATTGTGCAAAACAGAGTTAATTACTCGTATCAACAACTTTTTAGAGTATTTAAGTAATTCTCTAGCTCTGCCTATCCCACTCTGGGAACGAAGGCATGAGTTTATGTAATGTTTACGTAAGAATTTAAAAAATGACTGAGTTGAGTTTCTTGCGGCGTTTCTTCTCAACAGTCGTCTCTTGGGAAGCGCTGTTAAATTTTTGACCTGTAAAAATGCTCGTGTGGCCTACTTACAGAACAAACATATTTTATCTTTTTTTGTCTTAGAATACAGGCCCAAGTCAAAAGCAATATGGCTCTGTCTACGTGTTAGTATCAAAATGCGATAACATGTCCAAAGCAATGTTTTTTTAGCGAGTAGAATTAATAGTGTCCCTGTAAACCGTCAAGGTTTGCAAACGATTATTTACATTCGTCTTCAACTAATACTACGATGATCTAATAAGAAAGGATACAAGAATTTTGTATCGCCCTTGAAATGCTTTGTTCCTATTTTCAGAGATACCTTATTGCTCTTATTTGTCATCCCACCATCTAACACAGCGGGCCACAGTCTCAACCTGCACTATATTTCTTTTAACCGCAGAAAAGTCACAAAATTCTGTGTAAATTATACCTATTAAAAGCATCTCTGCTTGATTAAAAAAGTTAAATTGAACGGATTACGTTTTAAGAAGATAAGTTAAAAGAGCAGACAGAGTGTTATAAATATGGCGGCCGTTCCGAGAAACGGTTTAGAACGCTTTACTCACGACCGGTGCAAGTCATGAAAGCGGAGCGGGGAGCGGTCGGTATTCAGTACCCGTGGAGTACCTATATGTTCACTAATAAATAATTTTAAAAGCGACGGGTTTATTTCTTAACACCCTATAGTTCTCCTTCTTCCTAGTTGCATCAAGTCCGTGACGGACAGGAGGGCCAACGGAGGTCGTCCTACTTTCCCTTTTTGAGTCATGGCAGAATTGGCAAAGTCATTACGTTATAGTGTAAAGACAAAACAAAAACAATACAATCAAAATAAAAGTAAAGTCTTCCTACGAACGACTGAGGCTCTTGCCGAGTTGCATTACGCTAACTACATTACTATTCCGTTTCGTTTTACACCAATCGCGTCTCTGGTAGATGACGTGATACGAAAAGTCACAGTCGTAGATTGGCAAGGTAAGGGCCTCTGATCTGCAATCGTTAAAAACAGTAAAATAACATTTCAGTTGGTTGTAGGGCATATTTTCATTTACCCTTCTTAAAGCTGCATAGATACACACTGAGAGCGGAGGCGGGCGCGGTGCGGTGCGCGATCCCATACTAAAACCGCCTCCGCTATGCTTTGAACATGCTCTTTAGTAGCGGAACCGCCGGAGTGTTTGTGGCTTAAAATTTACACGGTTGCACTATTCAGTGTAAAATATACATGTTTATTTGGCTGTACGTACGCTTGACTCCACTACATATCCCGCGTTATGCTCGTTGCAGTAATGTGCGGTCGGCCTCATAAGTAACCGCACACTTTAGTGCTTTGTTTGAATTGCTGCACTAATCTAAGCGACAAGGAAAAGTGTGCAGTTATTTATAAGGCTTGAGTACTTTTAAGGAATTAGGCCTGAAAGTTTACTATTTTTTTGTACCAAATCGTACATAATTATGCAAGTCTTAATCTCTCGTTGTACTTGCTAACGTGCAACGATGATATTGTCTTAAGGTTAACACTTTCAGCGCTAGCAACCCGCGCGCTCCGTGGCAGCGAATGTGATAACGACGAAGTCTTTCCTTTGCGAGGATTTTTCATACAGAATTTTGAAAAGAGACGAGTTAATTGTCTCTAAAATTTCAGTGAGTTCGGCAGTAAGTAGACATTTAGATACAAGATGACCTTGTACACACTACAGGTCAGATCTCGCGACGGCTTATAACTTGAAACTTCCAAGCGAGTTCGCGGAAGGCGGAGTTTGATGCAGGCGGAGCGGCCGGGCCCTCCCACCGCGCCCCGCCCGCCGCCTCCGAGGGCCCGGGCCACTTCTTCACTCACTTCGACATCCTCGAGGGCTTAGAGCCACGATAAGGTAATAGGTCAATACTTAGGATAGGTTAAAATACAGCTACCAGGTCGCGAAAAGTATGAAATATTTTATGACATGAATAGAAGTGAAGACATGGAAATTTGTGTATAGCTGTGATTCTGATAGTTTTTATACGCACTTTCTTTTCTTTTTGTTATTCGGGCCTTAGCTGAAGCTGAAGCCTAAATGGCTACCAGTTTTAAAAAAGTGGTTGTACATAAAGAGGAACGAGAAATCTGATCGATTCAAGCTCAAAATGCAAGGTAAGATTTAAGGTTGTAGACAACGCTTGGAAGACGACAAAGTTAATAGCTTTAACTCAAAGAAACTAGGAAATAATGACTTTAAGAAAAATCAAGATCGATGATTCAGTACTAATCTTTACATATCTACTCGTAGCATAAAACAAGGTCGCTTCCCGCCGTCTGTAGGTATGTCTGTAGGTATGTAGATACGCTACTCGACGGATTTTAATTCGGTTTTCATCAATAGACAGACAGAGGTAGGTCACCGGTAAAGATTTATGAACAATTCATTCTATAGGTAGTTTATGTACGAGTATTACAGAAAACTCACATAAACCGAAGCGAAGCGAGGGCGGGTCTCTGGTCTCTAATAAAACATTGAGCTCCCCGTTCTAAAGAAGTGACCTTGTCCTACTGTTATGCCTCAGGAGATTCATCATCAATGCGGAGACATTTCAACATAGTCAACCTGTATTAGTCATTTAGAGAAAGGAGGCCAATATTGGCCTCTATAAATACATCCGTCTTACACTGTGGTCTTACATGACCGCTCACTCGACTCTACGAGTAATAGATATATGGTGTAACCTGGATAATAGTTAGCTTTGAGTCATTCAGAACTTACACATATAAAGATATGTTCGTCACTTTGTATGATTTAATTTATTTTCCTTCTATGGAGAGAGTGGATCGGAACAATTTCTTTTTGATACTTTCGGGTTTTATTTTAAAAATAAATATAATAAATATCAGGGGACACTGTCACACCAATTGCCCTAGTCCCAAACTAAGCTCTAGGCTTGTACTATGGGTACTAGACAACAATATAAATACTTATATAGAGAAATATATAGGTACTTAAATATAGAAAAAATCCATGACTCAGGAACAAATATTCGCGCTCATCACACAAATGTCTGCCCTTACCGGGATTCGAACCCAGGACCGCTAGCTTCGTAGGCAGGGACACTACCCACTAGGCCAGCGCGTAGGTAGGTCGTCGCGCGCGTCGCGTCGTATATATTTTGAAATAAGTTTGTGTCAAAAATTACATTTTTGGGACAAGCTTTTATTGCCTACTGTACTTTTTTTGCACAGTCGTCATCTACTTGTCAAGACGATTCTAGCAAGCCCTAACACCAAGCCCTAGCCCTAGCCCTAGCCGTTATATTATCGCATTTTGTGTGTGAGTTTATCATTTGTAATTTAGGAGTTCTTATGGCCACCCTGAGACCAGCTCGATGGTACTTGATTATTGTATTGTCATCAGAAGTAAAGGCGTATACAAATTTTCAGCTTTATCGGAAACCGGGAAGTGGGTCAAATTTAACTTGCAAGATTTGACCCTTACATACATACATACATACATACATTGCAAGTTAAATAAAAGCTTTTAAAATAAAAAATAATATCTACAACAAATTCAGAGAGAAAAACGTTATGTTATCGCATTTTGTGTGATCGGCTTCACAATCCCCTTAAAGGTTCCTATTAATTTGAACGGATGTAACAGCCGAAACTGCTGTACCTAGAAACTTGAAATTTGGTACAGGGGTTCCTTTCAAGATGTAAGTGAGCACTAAGAAAGGATTTTGCAAAAATCGACCCCCAGCGGGAAGAATTAGGGGGAGTGACGGAAAACTAGTTCTACGCGTACGATCTCGCGGGCGTCCTTTAGTTTAATATAACGATGAGAAAGAGTGCTTGTTACAGTAATGCTACACTACGCAATCATGAAGTAATTTCCTTGAGTTCCAAAAAAAATTTGTTAAAATGAAGAACTTCGTGACGTGCAGGATTTTTTTATATTATATTTTCAAGTGTTTTTGAAACGCCCTTATCATCAATAGACTGTTTTTCGTTTGTTTTAAAAAACCGATAGGGCTGAGTGGTTAAATCATTTAATATCAGGGCAACTACAAATTGCCGTAGTCATAAACTAAAAAGTATAGGTATAATCGTAAATATTAATGGTGTTAGCACAACAATGATACATCGGGAAATAAATACAAATGCATATTCTATGTGGGTGCCTATTATTTTATCGAAACACGTATTAACAAACGTATCATAACGCAGTATTTTCATTTCATCGAAAGGCATTTGTAGCCGCATGAGTTAATTATTTTTATTTGTATGGGAGGTAGCCTATTTTTTTTTATTCTATCATTGATCTTAGCCCGCGGTATAAATATCTATATGTGAACAAAATGTCAGCTTTGTAACTATAATGGTTCCTAGTTGGACTTTTTTTTTATGGCATCGAGAAGACAAACGAGCACACAGGCCACCTGATGGTAAGTGGAAACTGAGACCCATAGACATTCGCATTCACCGTTGCCAATGCGTTGCCAACCCTGAGGACTAGGATGGAATGCCTCTATGCTAGTCATTTCACCGGCTGTCTTATCCCCAAACGGGAACACAACAACGCGAACACTGCTGTTTGGCGGTAGGTTAATGGATAAGATGGTGGTATCGATCCGGACGGACCGCGTAACTAACAAAATAATTAAGTTGCAAAGTACACCTTAGAACGTTAGTCAATAAGGTAAATTTTGCAACTTATTGATTTTTTACTTACGCGGTATTACACGATCGCCGACGATAGGTTTTTATCTATTTTACTAATAGTACAGTTATCGTTACTAAATAACTTCTGAAAGCAGGGTCTGAAAATCAACGGTACTGTCCAATCTGTCAGCTTTGAAGTCGCAGCGGCGTGGGAACACGCGGCCGCGGGTCCGCATTCCGCTGTGATTCAGCCGAGAAAGCGCGGAATCCGGCCAGACCTGTGCCGGAGACACTGGACCTCTTACACGAAGGGTAACATTCCTAGACACGGCTCTTGCTAAGTTGGATTCATGTCTATAAAGATGAATGGCTAGTCATACCTGATCCTTTATTTTTAAATTTGGTAATACATTGCCTTGGAGAACAGTAAAGTGGGCATTGTAGGTCGGGGTCGCTTATTTTATTCACCTGCTATAGTTAGGAATTTTAAAAACGCTGCGCGGTTAGTGCTCTCTGTTAAACCTTACAAATTCTATCCGGTTCTTCAACTGATAGAGGAGAATTTTATAGTGTGTTTTGTAGTAGTGTGGTACGGTTGGAATGGCTCGCTTGTAGTGCTTTATCACTTTATTGTCATGTTTGAACTGCTGCACTAGACAAAGTCGTTACAGTGATAAGGACTAAAGTACCGCTACTTACAAGGCCGACTGTACCTACTTCGAATTTCATGGTACAGGAAGCGTATATTTCGTTAATCATTAAGCACTATAAAAATGACAATATTTCAATTCATATTCATAAAATTAAAAATTACAGATTTAAATTCATCCTTTACTTTTAAACAAGCAATATTTGTATATATGTATACATACATGTATTTGTAAACACGTTCTCGAAAACAGCTCTAAAAATTTCGATGAAATTTGCAATATATAGGATGACGAAGGTGAAAAAATTATCTGTGAAATTCTTATCTTCGGGAAAATTCGTTTTCAACCCGAGCGACGCTCGTTCTTCCAGGTACTATAAAATTAAATGCGCGCCATTAACAAAAGCAATACGATAATGCGCTAAGAATATTATGAAAAAGAAGTCGCTCCCCTCGAAATGACGCCATTTGTCATTTGTCACCCGCCCTGGCGCGCGCCTGCGCCGTTTGTCTAACCACCCTTGAGCAAATAAATGCATTACTTATAAATTACATCATGAAGGCGATGTGTTGCTCAGAAAGCTAAAATCCTGTACACTAAAATCCCTGGCCTGAGATGCTAAACTCAAAAAATTCATGCCAACTAAGAGAGATTTTTACTTGTCGTATCTGTGGTTGTACACTGTATTATTCTGGTAATTCGAAATATAATGATTAAGATTCCTACTTTTTTCCTTTTTTATGGCAAGGAGAAGTCACACGAGCACGCAGGCCACCCGTTGACCACCCTCACCCCCCACCAAAGTTTGACACAACCTCAACCAATGACGACCAGCCATTTGAGCAGTGTTGCCAGTTTAGACCTGTAAAATTATTACTTGCTTCACAAATCTGAGACTCATAGACATTTGAATTCTCAAGACTCCAATCCTAATGGGGGTATAAACTCATCTTAGCTGAGACACCCGTCACAAGATACGTCAAAGTAAACGTCAAACCATAGAAAACTGTCATTGTTGACGCATCTTGAGACGAGGATTAAAGTCGAGATCAGTTTATTAATACGGGCCTTAGACTTCAAATCCATTGCCAACAATGCCAATCTTAGCTTCCCAAGAACTAAGATGGAATGCCTGTATGCTAGTAATTTCACCGGTTGTCTTAAATATTCCCACACCAGAATACAACAATGCGAACAGTGGTTACAAGACAAAAGACATCCGAAACAGTCCGACTTTGCGAAATATTAACCGATGAAAGAAAAATATATTCTTGAAATACAAAACGAATGAAATAAGTTTCATAAACATTTCTTTTTACAAAAAAGATGCCAAACTGAAGTGATTTCGTTTAGGTGTAGGTATCCCTATTTGACGTTGGCACGTTTGCGTCTTCTTGGATCGGATTATTAACATTCAAAAAGGAAAAATATTAGGATCGTTTAAGGAAACTATTTAATGTGATAAATCTTGAGTCAATACGTCGATAAAATTATATATTCGTGGCCTCCCAAGAAACGATCCGAACAAGAATGGCCAAATGTTAGACGCGATGTAATTATCCGGAGGCGTGCCGTTTTAAGTTGCCGGCCTTAATCATTCAATAGCGGCAGAGAACATCTTGATTACTTAGTAATGTTATCAAATTGTAAGGTATGGTAGTTGTGCACTACCTGATAAAAAATATTGAAAAAAAACCAAAGGCAAACAGGCATAAATAGTACAGTTTAAAATTGGACGTGCTGGTTTTGTGCACAGCGGTATTTTACTTTGATCCTCCCGTTATCAAGCGCGAGGCAACTTAGGCAACGAGTCACCGGCGCCGGCGCCTGCGCTGCGCCTTCCTCGAACCCGCTACATTAGACCCTATCAGATCAAAAAAGAACATGTTTATCTCAATGAAGTTTGAAATAAACAGTCACGTACATATAGTCCAAAGTATTGCTAATCTTCTTAACCTGAGTCATCTAATAGAATTTCCCAGCTTGGGTCACCACGACATCTGAAAACTATGATTCACTTCAGACTTTTTAACTACGGCAACGTTACCATAACACCATTTATTTTTCTTCGATATGGAAGCTTTTATTTATTTGAAAGCATAAAGTAATAAAGACACCTATCACAGACATCCGTTGTATCCTTTAGTGCCCTAAACTGTAGCCGTATCGTAAACAAAACAACTCACCACATTGCGAAGGCAATGTCGAGGAGCTCTATTCCACTCGGTGAAGCCATATCACTTTTGACATGTTATAGTATTGTTTGTAACTCGGCCCTGACGTTACTGTCAAGTAAATAAGAGCTACGAGTATAATAACGTTGACAGCACGATAATACATATGTTTAGCTCGATTAGATGGAGCCTCTGAAAGATTTCAATAACATTACAGGCTTGTTTAACCATTCATCTCAAATACCTACTATAGAAAACTAAAACTAGTAGATGATTATCTTAAACAACTCGTTCTTTAACTTCACCCACCAAAGAGTAATCGGCGAGTTGAACTTGTTCCATCAGAGTGCCCTATGCCCACCACCCGGTTGATATTATTTACTTACAGTTAAAAAAATAAAACTAGGCACATGCTATCGGCCTATCACACTACGCGTATTTGAATGGCCTCTATAATTAAATTATTTACCAGTATTTATTATGTCATAAATGGGTTACGTTTTAATAGCGTGCCATAATATACATATATTACTGTCATTAGGACTGAATTCTGAGTAACTCTCCCACGAGGCGCGCGCGCCGGCGCCGCCGAGCGCCGCCAAACCGTAACAAACTATTACTCATTACAGATGAGTTCTATAAGATTGAGTCAACGCACCGGAACCTGAGTCACGGTTCCGAGTAGCTGAATCACTTCCGCATCGATCCAATGGTACTCGCGAGATGACAGTAGCCCGAAGAGGTACCAGGCTTTCGGCTGCCAATCTGTACCCTTACCATGAGTTACAATTACCGTACTCACTAGCGAGTCGAATACTCTGTCCCTCGCAGACCTCGCAGTATTTTTATAGAGTGCGAAGGACAGAGCATTCGACTCGCTAGCGAGTACAGTTACAAAATTGTACAATTGTAACTCATGGTAAGGCTACTGACTGATAGTTCAGTACACTCGTGTGCAGTACTTTTCAAGTGCGTTTAGTATGTAACGCGTATCACCTTTGACTTGTAGAAAAACTGTGTACAAACACCATAGACATTAATAGACACAGTGACTGTGCAAGCGAGAGCGCAGTCGCTTACTGCACGAATACGAGTGCAAAAGAGATATCTATAAGGCCAGGGTCGTTTTCACCCGCCGCCCGCGGCCGACAGCGGCCCGCCGCCCGCGGAGTCTGAATCTAGACGCCGCCGACAGCGGATGTTTGGTCGTTTTGAGAACGTAGCCGCGGCGGCCAGTCGCGGCATTCCGAGGGTTTTTGCTTGCGAACGGACGTGTGTGTGTAGGTTCGTGAAATGGAAAAAAACTCTAGCATATTTATTGCTTCAGGAGGAAGAGGATGAGGATTTAATAATATTGAAGAAGCAAAAGAAAAAGAAGAACAAGATATTTAAAATTGTTATTTTTAAAGTTTTTGTCCTGTGCATCGTACAAGATACATTTGAATAACTCGATCAAAAGTTCGTCCTTTTCTTTGGTGAATTTCTCCATATTGAGCCAGCGTCCACCCGCCGCAATGCTTCAAAATAACTAAAGACGCGGCGGCCAGCGGGCGGCAGTCGCGGGCGGCGGGGGGACGCCGCACGCGGCGGGCGAAAACGACCACTCCCGAGCATTCCCGAACATACCATTCAGACGCCGCGGGCGGCGGGCCGCTGTCGGCCGCGGGCGGCGGGTGAAAACGACCCTGGCCTAAAGATATTAAGACATGTCTGTGTGAATATAATTTTGATTTTGTACCAATACAAAATAAATAAAACTTACACAAAGATGGTACGGAATGACGATTGTCCTACCCGTCGCCTCAAACATAATAAACGTTTATTTAGGGTGTTGGACTAAGCGCGCGGGGTATCCACGGCCGCTCTTGTTTATTCCAAAATAATAATAAGTTACATTGCTGTTTCCCGCGACTACGTTTGCGTAGAATTCATTTATCGGTACTCGCGGAGAGTTCAAGCTCCATACCAAATTTCATTAAAATCGGTTCAGCAGTTTAGCCGTAAAAGCGTAACATACAGACAAAGTTACATTTACATTTATAATATTAGTATGGATATGGATGGAAGTATTGGTTACAGGTTTGCTTTTTATTATGTCTGATATTACCCCAATAAATCCGCATGCCAACGTAGCGATTCGTTTTTTTAAATTTAAGAATAAAAAGTATACAGGGTGTATACGGAGGGGTGGATCAAACGAAGGTCAAAGGTAGGGGACCTCAAGGGCTACCGAATTGACCCCCATCTACGTTCAGCGATTTTCATTTGTTTCAGAGTTACGAGCTTTTTTGTGAAAATTTCAGAAATGTCGGATTTCCGGTATAATTCCTTTGTGTTTTCAATTATTATTTTTTTTCTAACCCGGTAGGTACTAATGGCCAGTAACATTAAAAAAAAACTCTTAAATCAACCTTACAAACCAATGTAGGCATTTTTAATTCGTGGATATTTAGATCATTATTATTGTTGTAATTTTGATTAATGTTAAAATTATTACTATTTTTTTAAATAATAAGAATGTATTTTGATGTACTAGTCCTATTTAAAAAATATTTTACTTGGATATTTAAAAAGTGATTTTTACTACTTATTCCCTTTCCATACTATTTTCAAGGTGATGCCGTGAGACAATCTAAAAAAAAATTTCAGGGCTAATTCTCCATAAACCAAGGTAGTTTATAAAGTACTTTGCAAAAAAAAATGTTATGTGATAATTTAAAATTTTTGACCTG
Organism: Acleris laterana; assembly: GCA_963966035.1. Taxonomy (NCBI): domain Eukaryota; kingdom Metazoa; phylum Arthropoda; class Insecta; order Lepidoptera; family Tortricidae; genus Acleris; species Acleris laterana. The sequence goes on from OZ014447.1 coordinate 11,491,331, forward strand.
TGAATGTTCATGGAAAATTTCAATGTGCTCAAATTATTGAGAGTTTTATTTTTTCTTGTAAAATGTATGATGCCATGACTCAAAATGGCATTGTTATTTGTTAGGTCCGCTATCTGACTACTTCCAAAAAAAAAAACACTGTGATAGGTCGAATAGTTTAGCTACCACAAAGGAATTATACCGGAAATCCGACATTTCTGAAATTTTCACAAAAAAGCTCGTAACTCTGAAACAAATGAAAATCGCTGAACATAGATGGGGGTCAATTCGGTAGCCCTTGAGGTCCCCTACCTTTGACCTTCGTTTGATCCACCCCTCCGTATACACCCTGTATACAAAGCGTTATTATAATTTATCTGGGGAAATTGCTACTTAGTACCAAAAGATGTAAACCACTTAACATACGATTAGAGCGTTAACAGCTGTCAAAATGAACGAACTGTACCAAATTCGCCATACGTTGTTAAATTTAATCAATGTTAATCGACTGTTAGTTCATACATTTCGACAGCTGTTAACGCTCTAATCGTCTGTTAAGTGGTTAACATCATTTGGTGAAATTGGTACTTAGTCTATTAGTTGGTAGCGGCCCTGCCTACGAAACTAGTGGTCCCGGATTCAAATCCCGGTAAGGGCAGATGATTGCGCACTATTATGTTTCGGAGTCTAAATAAATATGTTCATCGTTTTCTAGTACCTACACTTACAAGCTTAGAGCTTAGTTTATAACTAAGTCATCAATTTCTGTGAGGTTGTGTCCTGATATTTATTGATTATATTTATTTATTAGACATGAAAACTTTTCAGATTTATGGAGACAAGGTCGTGCTTTCTTACATCCTCTGACACACGAGTCAACAATTCAGTTTCCGTTGACCGCGGCCCGAGTTCCGCGGATGCCGCGCGTAGTTGGCAGAGAAGCCCGCGGCGCCCGTGATTCATGTCAATACAAAAATGTATGTACTGCTACAGTTCGAATTAAACGTTTTTTGGCAGCAGAATCACTTTAAACACTCATCGTTTAAAATTCGAAATATTTGAACTGAGACATGAAAATGAAGTCACGTTTTATTTTTATGGGAAAAACAATTGAAGTTTATTACTTGAGCATATTAGAAGAAAACTATTATTAGATTTTTTAATAGACAGTTTGTTGTATTCTATTAGAGTATTTGAGTAATGTCATTGTAAAACTAGTTTAAGTAATGCATGACACATGCTGTCACGCAAAATAGGCGCAATTTTAAGTCGTCGAGTTGCGGGAGACCACCTACATGAGGTCATAATTTTGTATGCTTAATGGCCAAACATAGTTATACTTGCCCACTTTTACGATTGTACCATTATTGTTACCTATGTTTTAATAAATTGATTAGTTTAAAATATTAATTGCATTGCATGTCAAAAAATACGAAATTACATTGAGATCGACAAACATAAATACTAATAATCAAAGAATACAAAAATAAATAATAATAATAATATATTAATATTTATTGATTGCTTGATTAATTGGCCTTTATTATATTTTGGTTAGGCCTATCTTGCTTCGATATACCTAGTAATTAACTAATTACACTGTTAACGTTACGATAGTCTTTAATTTCAAGTGAATAAGAGCTGTCATAACCTTAATTATTACAATATCGATATCGTAGCAAGATGGGCCTAATACAATGTGGAATAGAGAGTCTCCTGTTTAGTCCCTGTATTCCAATTTGTGTCCTGTAAACCATATTGTTTTCTGCCGTTATCATTTGCTGCCGTAACTCTAATTTTATTTAGATATATAATAAAAAACAGTTGTGACAGACCATGTAAATAGCGACGACACTGAAAATCTAAATTATTACACTTCTTAAACATAACACAATAACACTTTATTTGTCAAAATAGTCTGAAGAAATCTACTTAAAGTTCCCTTCTAATAGGAAATCGCCATTATCAGCCACTATCTTCTTAATATTTGCTTTCACACAATGGTCACTTACTCCTTGCTCTACATAGAACAGAAAGACAGATAAAAGGTAATTCTAGTTAATGAGACGATTCCATTTTCGATTACCCCGTTTTCGTACCCTCCCGCCGTTCCTAGGATCCCCTGGGACACTTTCCGAGGGGTCAGCGGATTGCTTATCTGTTTCATTATACTGTTAAAGATATTTTTTTCTTTCTTGTACTTAGTTTGCAAGTGCTTAGTGAATAATGAGTCAGACTTAAGTGTAGGAGGAAAAAACAATGTATGGATCGATAACGACCTAGCCCTGCGCAGACGCACGCTACGAAAAAAAAAGCAATAGTTTCTTAGCGCCCGGTGCAGTGACCGGCGCGAGATCCTGCATATATTGTTTTTTTTTGTGATTCCGATATATTGGCACACATTCCTTTGCCTTATTAATTTAATGGTGAATGTGAGTGTTGAA
>OZ014447.1:11493953-11526937 GCA_963966035.1 Acleris laterana
GCAGGCAACATGACAGTCCCTCTCGAGTCAGATCTCCCTATCTTTATTTAGGATTAGCCTACCTAGGTCTAAAGGGAATGCACCTGTCACGGATGGGACATGGAACCTATGTTATATAGCCACGCTTATATGGTGGGTATAAAACAAACTAACGCTCATTTGTTTAATAGTATAAGTAGTCTTTTGAAAAACGGTAATGCAATACACATATCAAAAATGACTAAGGAAGGATTTAAATATCTATATTATCTTAATATTTTGCAATGTACAGTTAGTAGCAGAAGTGGCTACGCAACCGACGAGGTTAAAATGATCTGCATTCGACTCTATTTTCAAGAGAATACGTCGTGTCCAGATAATTTTGAGCATGTTATTCTGCTTAGGTACTTTTGATGCTGACTGTACCTACTGCGGCGTTGCGATACGACATTTGGAATTTTTTGATGTGTGTACATAAATCATGGACCGTTAAATTCGATACCATTGCGCTTCACGCGTTTCGGTACAATTAGGTATATTTTGATCTTTCTTGATACTCTAATCTAAAGCATATTAACCTACCTTTCAGGAACCTTCTACCTTCTAGGCATAACTAGAACTACACACCTCGAACGCCATAAGTTCGGCCGTGTTTTTTAACTAATCAGCAAACAACCCGCCCATGCATGTTTTGTCGACAAATTATTAACGGGCGCCGAGCTTAAGTTTTCTAAGCGGGCTCGAATTATTCACCGAAGAAAACCTGGTCCGGCCTTTAAGAAAATCGTAGCCCGTCAGTTTTCTGTCGTCGCCGACACTAGGAAGTTTTCCAAATTGCGGTCAAGCTACACATACTTAAATAGGAAGCGAATGCGAAGATAAAGGGCTCTAAGTAGGCATTGGTGCCGATGTATTCTGTATACGATTTTGTCCCTGTCGCGGTGGAGACACCAGGACCTAGGGGCTCTCGGAAACCAAGGAGTTTATAAGGAGTCAGGCCGTCGTGTGCGTGACAGAGGGGAGGATCCTCGTTCTGGGTCGTGGCTGGATCAGCAGGTTTGCAGTGCAGTCCAGCGGGGCAATGCAGCCGGTGTGATGGGAACGTTCGAACGGGCTAACCACGATGCAGGGTTGGAGCTAATGAGGATAAGTATGTGTTGTAAAATTTGTTTTGTTAGTGTTAAGGGTATTTGAAGAAGCGTATTGCCGATGATCATTTCCATGTAACACGTGACGAAGCCTGTTGCTGATAATAGATGTTAATGTGTAATTTTCTTGTGTGTTATGCTGAAATAAATGAGTGGTATAGGAATACTAATAGAGCTGAGATAACCTGCAGCCACTGGTCATCGGAGAGCGCCAGCAGCGCTGCGCCGGAGTCGGGCAGCAGGTGGCGTCGCGGCGCGCGCACCCTAAACGCGCCCGACGCCCACGACACCCAGCGCCGCACGTCACCGCGCTCCCACTTCGATGGGTCTGGAACACCACAATCAGCACTGTAGTGTGCTCCAGGGAAACCAGAGGATCTAACTGACTATGTTGGACAAACAAATATGTACTTATTGGAATTTAAATTTGAATTTTCATGTATACTTGTAGTTCCGGCGATATCAACTTTGACTAAGATGAAAATTGAGTTCATTTAATTAGTCTTTTGAACTAGGTACCAAACTATTTAAAAAAAACTTTATCTGCTGACTATTAATTGTATTTTAACTCCCGACAAGGGGGAATAAAACTGATTTTTATTTAGTTTTTATACTTTTTATTTAATAGAAAGTTAATTTCAGTGGGGTGGTTCTTAGCCTCGCTTTTTTTATCGGTTGGTTGTTGGGCTGTTTACGAGATATTAAGTCTGAAAGTAGGGGTCGCAATTATATGCCAAAGGTTTCTCTATTTAGTTGTTATAATAATCAGGGTTACAATTTAACTCATAAGTATAAACTGAAGCTCAATTATTGAATCCACGACTCACGTTACGGAAGTGTAATGGAAAAAGAACAAGGTCCTGTGACTAAATATTGAAAAAAGTTAATAACCAAAGTTTACTCCGGAACTACATACACACTACATACTACATACTATATACTATACAATTATAAATTCGGGATCTTGAAATCTCGATCGATTTTTTAAGGCGTTTTGATGTTCGACTGTAAATTAAGCTTTTAGTTTCTTATTTATCTTCTGAGGACCATACATAAAATGTAGATAACAGTACTTTGTGAGATTTTAAATTGAAATGAAATAAATCTTACTGTAAGTATAAGTAATCCTTGTACTTACGCACGGTTCTCATCCTATATTCCATAAATTCAAAAATACCTTCTCACTCAGTATGTTTGAGTGTAAACACTCAATAACAGCTCTGTACAAAAGTTTGTCAAAGTAGTAAACAACTTTTGCAACGCTGGGAAAACCCCGGCTAAAATAAAACCAACGGGCTGCAACGCCGCAGCACCGTCGCCGTTGTGCTGTTTGCTGTTGCAAAGGTCATTCTACCTTCACTATGAGATTGGATATTTTTATCAAAAAAAATATCAATTTACTAAAGTTACCAAATTTCGTGGCGTAGCGTAGGTGACTGCGCTACAATTAACGCGAGAAATTGTTACAGTGAATTTCTCTGCCTGTCTGTTTTTATGCCTTCACGGCTAAAACAATTTTTATGAAGTTTTGTACGGGGATTGGAGCCCCGGCGTCTTGTACGTATACGTTTCGTCTTGAAAAAATCATAGTTCCCCGTTGGGAACTGTCAATCTTTGTTAATCGTCGGTCAAGGGAATGACGATTGACGACGACTTGTAACGGAGGTAAAATCTAAAAAGTCATTATAAGGTAGGGTATTTTTATTTATACATAATTTTTTCTAATTTTTACGTATCTAGTAAAGTAATATTTTTTTGTTACATATAGCCACTTTTTAAAACTTCTAAACTGTAAGTAACCATTGTTTATTACCGTCTACCTGTTTATTTTAATGCTTGATCAAGCTAAAATCTGACCCGGACGTATCTATACCTACTCGTAAAAGTCGAAGGACAAACTCTTTGGTTTCTAAAATTGTATTAGCCAATTTCAATTATTCATTAAAGTTATAATACGTAACTATAGGTACCTACTCTCTCTCTATTGATGACTTGATTTCATGGCCTGTCTAATATCTGAAAATGATTTTAGTACCTAGGTATACGATTTTCGTTCTTACATACAAACGTATTTCGTAAAAGAAGATTATACATTACTTCATTGTATTGTTTCATATTTTTATTAAATCCCTAACATAGGTACTTACGTTATTAGTTTTTATTTAATGTTTGTTGTGGCGATAAACCGAAAGAATAAAAGCAAACAAAACAACTTAAAAGCCTCGAAGCTGTTCGCGAAACGGTGAACAATGTCGAAGCCAAATCCTTAGGTATACTTAGTCCCAGTAGGCCTAAATGCGCCCGCGCCGACGCCGCTTCCAGCGCCGTCGCTGAATACATTTTATTACTTATTACTGTCCAATTAAATTATTTGACTAATACGTGTTGTAGAAGATACTTAGTTAATTGAACAGTGCATTATTCAACCAAATTAAATTCTATGTCATTCTTAGCGGAGTTATTTTATTCCATTCTGAAGTTTTTTTTACTATCTATACTTACACATCGTTATTCTTATTTTTTGATACCCTGATTATTATTGGGATGCAAGGGTTGGATGATTCTAAATATTAATCGAAGGAAAAATCGGCCAAGCATTGGTAAATGCGTATGATTTGCTTAGTGGTTATTATAAATCTCTAACAACTGCCCTAACTATCATTCGAACCTGAAACCTCACTACGTATCATCTACTTACTTACGAATAACTATGTACCGAAAATGTAATCCAGCATCAAACAAACTAAATCCTACGGGCTAATCAGTATCCAGATAGCATCACCACAAGTTGCTGTCGCACTTCGCCACACAACAACAACGTGGTCAACAATACGAGTAGACAACGGGACTTATCGGGTTCTACATCATCACAGGCAGACCTCATCACAGGCAACTGATTAGAACAGAACGCACTAAGTAATAGTACTAGTACACTTTACGACAGTTATGTTGTGGCTAATGAGGTAAGGTCATCTTATTCACATCATCCCAAGCTGATCATTGCCAGAAGGCTTAATTCACAGGCTTCTGATCATCACAGGCTCATTCAGATGGCGCAAGCTCAACTTTAACACTTAGTCGCTGGTCATTACCAGAAGGCACAAGCACTTCATCGTCGTCGGAGGACGCGGAGGGTGAGGGGGATGCGGAGGGCTCGGGCTCCATGCAGGCATCGCGGGGCGCCAGCTCGGCCAGGAGTTTCTTCGAAGCACTAAAAAACCGAACCACTTTGACACTACATTTATTACGCGAACAGGACTCCGATTTTACGAGTGGAGCCCCATCCGCCGGGCGCTGCAGCCTCGTACTAGGCCGGCGCGCCGGCGCAACTTCACTATATAAACGCGCGCGCGGCCGCGTCATGTGTGACGTCAGGGCTGCGTGTGAGGAAAACGTTTTCTCGGAAGACGGCGTCGCGCCGCCCGCCGCGTAGGACTGCACTGGACAGTCTGGACACCACCCCTTGACCTAATTAATTTACAACTATCTACGGGATAGTTGTATAGATAAATGTTAGTTAAGAACTTTTAGATGTGTTTAGGAATGAACTGTGCCAGAAAATTTCCAACACCTCAATAATCTGCCAGTTGTGTAATGATGAATGGATCCTCTTGGATCCATTGATACGTTTCACAAGAAGATAATATATTATTAAGATTCACGTTTATCTTCGTCTGTTTATTTACAGCTGAATAGCCCTTTTTAACTGGCTTCAAAAAAGGAGGATAAGAACCTCCTCCTTTCATTCATACAATACAATACAATACAATACAAAACACTTTATTGCACACCAAACAAAAATATTACAGAGAAACAGTACAATTAAAAATAACACAGGTAAACAACAGGCGGTCTTATCGCTGATAAGCGATCTCTCAATTCATTTGTTTTTTTTGGTGTATATTTTACCCAATTTCCGGTGGTCCTTTTAAATTTTTGACAAGATCTGGTCATGGGATCAATGGAGTCGGTTGATTGGTTTTTTAAACATTTAATTATTATGTGCCAGTTAAACTTCTGTTGTATTTTGTTTAATTTATACCACCATACAAAAACCCTCCATGAATAGCGAGGACTCAGCTGAGCATCAATAATTATTGTCTTACTTAGTTAAGTGGCTTTCTTTGTCACGAAAAACATTAGTTAATTAATTTTAATTATTACATTTATTCGCCGTAAACTAAAATTTAGAGTCCGTTGTTGATCAGTAGTTAACTAAAGTAACGGTTAAATTTGTCACATTTCCTTGAGATTTAACTATCAGTTAAGATTTTTAACAATTAGTTTAACTACTGATCAAACAATAGACCGTTAATCAGGGCTCCATTTCAGAGATGAGAATACTTATAATAAAAGGGATGCAAATATACATACACCTAGCTTCTTCCGTTTAGAATCAAGTTAACTAGTTTTGAATGTTTTAAAAGACAATTTACGTGAATGTGAAATACTTACAACAACATTAGGATAACTAATTCCTGCCATAACGATTGTAATCTTAAATTCCATTTCCATAATCGTTTGTCCTATATTGATGATGTGACATATTTTTTATTGACCTAATAGGCTATTGCTGTAACCTTTTACCGTAGTGTCTTGCATTTCACATACATACATTCTAAATAAACTCACGCCTTTATTCCCAGAGTGGAGTAGGCAGAGCTACAGAATTACCAACAACTCTACAAACTTGTTCATAATTCTGTAACCACATTTTGCACACTTAGGCTAAGATGTTCACCAGTGTACCCATTAGTGACAGGTTGCAAGCCCATCGCCTAACAGTACTATACGCCTTTATCTTGCATTTCACATACAGGCAAATTGTCATTTCCTTAACATTTAAAACCAGTTAACTTCATTTTAAACGGAACGGAAAGGTTTCGATAGTTTGGTAGAATTCAGTCAATGTTGGACAAACTTAACAATAACTTCGCTGCTATAATCAATAATCTCAATTGTGATAACATTATAGAATCTCCATTAAACCGGCAATTTTCTAAGAAAGCAGCACTACAGTAGACCACTCGAAGCCACTATATCCCGGACACTCTATATACGGGCCTGTCTACCCTATCACGGTAATTAAGAAGGTGTTATGAAAAAATATCCCTAAATTCCTAGAAGTTTAAAATTATATCATCAGGCACAGGCGCATAATGACCATTACGCACGCAGTTCCTATACATATTATGAAAATACAGAATAGTCGCCCTACTACTACTATAAGTATGAACTACTTATAATTTAAAACGCACGGTATATCTATGAACATCTCATAATTATGATACGAGTATGAAGTCTAGAGTAGACGGTAGACTTACCTGTATAATTCTATGTATAAGTAGTAGTTTATATGTATATGTATATTTATTTCGAATGTGTTGATTTTTTGGAATTACGGTTTTATTCAGTACATTTCTCAATATTGAGGACTGGATATCGAGTTTTGTAATAACAAATTATAGTTACTTTTAGCAAAGGCAGGCAATGGTGTAGGTACCTACCGCAGGGTAGCGTTCTTTACCAGTATCATTAAAACTTGAATAACTCCTAAACTAATTAATATTTTGGAAAGTTAAAACTATATTCTGGAACGGTATAAAGTCAAGTTCTGGCACTGGATTCTTGAAGTATAAGACACTTGGGCAGTTTTAGAAACTTTGTATGAGACGGTTAGATCAAGTTTCCGAAATATGCATAATTACGAGCTACGGGCAGTAAACAAGTGTTTTACAACCCATTGTGCTTATCCGAGTATCTGACTCATATTTGCACGATGTGATACATATAAGTAGTAAAATTGAGATTAAGTGCCGCCCGTAGCTGTGGAAGACACAAGCGAACGCGCTCTAGCACCGAGGGATTGTCCACCTTATCACTTTTACTCTATTATATTAATTTGATGGCGACTCTTCTGTCTGTTGCTTTCTGTCGACATACGAGAATTGATATGTAGATATTTGCTGTAGGTTAGCAACACATTGCATACATTGCATTCCTTGACAATACCTAGTTACCTTTAGATTTTGACCAAGAAGTAGAATGTCAAAATAAATAAATTATTGAAATAAGAAAAAAAACCTTTACCAGTTTGGCCAACCAGGAGCATGGATGCGACATCCGCGTCGGCGTATATTAATGGGCGCCAGGGTCAAGTTAACCTGGTGGGCGAGTGACTTCGATTTTGAGATATAAGGGGTTGTGGGGCTAAGACAAGGTAGGTAGGCATCTAATTTTTTAGAAAACCTAGTTTGAAATTACCCCTATCACATCCTAAGACGGACCGACCAAGTTCCAAATTGTTTTTACGGAGGTAGGTAGGTATATCCCTTAGTGCTTAAAGAAAATGTATGATTAGTATAACCGATTTTGCATGGCAAAATGCAAAGTTACGCCATCCCCATTAATCTTACAATTACGCATGAACGGATATACATATGGAGGTACCTAGTTACTACTCGTTTCAGAGCATTGCGCATTCAGTAGTAGAGTTTTATATTATGGTGGGTAGAAAATTATTTAAATCCTCATGACTCACTTCATTCTTCTGCCCAAATACAGTTATCGAATTACTGATACTGTTTGACACGACTGATTAGAGGTAGCTCGTGATTGCAGATGGCGTGAGTCACTCGCTGCCTGGTATCTCCGGAGATGCAGAGGAAGTGTTGATAGTGTTTCCGGACGGCGTCAAATAATAGGCTTAGTTATTTATTTTTCACTCTAGGTACTTGTTCGGAAAAGATGATTTTGATCTCTCAAAGGACAGAATAAAGACGCAAATCTCCGATCAATAGTTTGTAGCGGCCAGACTCCACGGGCGACACGGTTGGCGCTTGGGTCCTGCATGTTTTGCCAGAGTTGGCGTCGTGGACTTACTTAGAAAATTGAAGTTCGAAGTTACGTTATCTCCATCCCTTTCTGCAATTTTAGTCTCGAATGACAAGTGAAAGGGGCAGGGCATTCAAACTTTCCAATTTTGAGCTTCATAGTACCTAACCATCCTGGTAGGCTACCACGAAACCGCAGGAACATGGCATCTTTCGGCCAGAAGTCAGGAACTCAGGACACTGTGTGAATGTTGCAAGTTCACGTTAAGACTACGCCGACCGTCCAGTGGCGCCCTCATTACTATTACTGTGTTTTCTAATAAACTAAAGTATTGTCTTAGAATCGAATGATGGTTTTTTGGAGTGCAAATGAATACACAATTTATACGCTATATGACATAACTTAATAACCATTGAACTATGAGTGAGTAGCTTAGGAAAAAAGTGGCTACCTTTTTCCATTAACTTGACTACACCAAGGTTATTAAACTTTGCCTTAGATATATGCTAAGCATTGTGTATTCATTTGTACAACAAAAAACCATCCTTCGATTTCAAGATACTTTACCTACTTTATTAGAAAACACGATAATAAATAAATGGACGGTCGGTGATTCTACTTAGGTACTTACTTAAAACTTTTAGTTAACCATCGCCATCGGTGGAGCTGTTGTAAATTCAACTTCAGTACCTAAGTTTTGTTGTCACTAATGTGACCCATCCAATGACCAATCGCTCGTTAAAAATGTTTCCATACAAAATAAGATCGATATGTTAATGAAATAGGTACCTAAGTTAAACTTAATATGATTTACTGGTACCTACTTAGATATTGTTGTGACTCATTTCAATCCTCTGCCCAAATGCAGTTATCAAATTGCTGATACTGTTAACATGACTCGCGCTGATTAGAGGTAAGTAGCTCGTGATTGCAGATGGCGTGAGTCACCCGTAGGCTGGTATCTCCGAGAATGCAGAGGAAGTGCTGATAGCGTTTCCGGACGGCGTCAAATAAAGGGCTTACTTTCTACCTGACTTCTAGCCGCTAAGCTCTGATATCTTATCATCTAGGCATGTTTGCATCATGTTTGTCTTTTCGTTTTCATCTTACCCATCTACCATTATCTCCTTCCCATTAACACCAGAGCTGGGGTTTGCAATTTCGTACGAAATAGTCGGTTTAAAGTTGTTCACATTATTAAATATGAAAAATCTGTGTGTGTGTGTGCTTACTGGTGTAAGTTAATATGTTTTGTGCAGAGCATTTCAGTGTCTACAATAAACAGATGAGCTTGCTGACATCACAATGTTCAAAATTCAATTTTCAACACAATGCTATAGGTACGGTCAGCTCCATAAGTGCATGGACACCTTAACGACGATAATCGTGTGCGCCGTTGAGATCACGTTCTCAAAAATTGAACTAGATGGCGCTGTTAACGACCCTAGTTTAGTTATTGTTTAAAGGTGTAGCAATGTAATTATTTACTTCTTACTATCTGAATCGATAATTCGACCGTTCGTCTGAATGAGTTGCTGGCTTAACAGGTCGGCGCCTCGCCTGAATCGCGATATGATTCCACGGGACGGGAGTTCAAATATGACTGGGGCAAGAAAGTATTTTTTATTACAATTTAATATTACGGGATAAAATTATTGATTCTAGTTTGATTTAACGATTTATTTATTTAAAAAATAATTATTTTTAACCAGAAATGATGAAACTTGATTTTCAAGATAAACATATATTTATTTATTTTACAATAAACCAGTAATCGCATTGAATAATGGTTGGTGGTTATAGAAATAATTGTGGTTCACTTACTTTACATTTAATACATTTTTAATTGACAACAATATGCAAGAATAAAAAAAAAGTTAAGACGAATTGTCAAAATCAATATTCTGTTAACGATATTAACGGTGTTAACTATCACTTATTACAAAAAAGTTAGACACTTCAGACACGTCTTAAATGACAGATTTCTATGAACTGACATTTGATAAACACATCGCACCTTCGGCAGGACAAGGGCAGAATTGCCCTTGTTGTTATACGGTACATTGTGCCCTTGTTCTACCCAAGGTGCGACATGTTCAACGACATGTTTGTTAATAACACCGTAAGTTTTTAACAATAAAACAACCACCAACCGTATTGAGGTAATAGCTTAAGTATTCGTTTCCGAAATCGGAAAGTGGATTGAAGCTTTACCAAAGTAACATATAGTGGTAAGTATAATGTGAAACTGGAGACTGGGTTGCCATAAAGGTTATACGCTTAGGTGCTGGTATGTTTTACATTGCAGTTTTTATCACTTACCTTAGTTATCAATTATTGAAAGTACGAATAGCTAAGAGTACGCTAGTGTATTTGGTTTGACCTTAAGTATATAAAATAAGGTAAAAATTAATAATCACAAAGATATAGAAAAAAAATGGGTTTAGGTTTTGTTTTAAATATTGAGTTAAATTAGGTGTAACCCGGTCTCCATTTTCAAATCATAAATCATTTATTTGTTTGTCCAGCATAGGTTTATACATATAGATCTTTAATACAGTTATGAAATTATGTCCCTTTATGCTTCTCGGCATACAAACATGCTGTGCAGCGCGCTTAAACTAAAATAACGTAAACATATTCACTAACATTCAATTCTATTACACATATTGCGTTTTATCAAAAATTACATATCGCTCATTGAATACAAAACGGACACATTCCAAAATAATTTGCTCTTGCATTGAAAATCTTATATGAACCGCTTCTAATTTTAAAATCCAACACTGACTCATTTTGGAATGTGTCTGTCTTGTATTCAATGAACGATATTTAAACCTCAAACTCAATTTAGTAACGAGTATAACCTCCGTTCTGGTCGATGACAGCTTGCAAGCGGAAGCGCATTGAGTCGACGAGATTCTTGCACAGATTTGATCCCCGGATACTGTCCCATATTTTTAAACAGTGAGCCTCCAACGCTTCTGGAGTTCGCTCATTCTGGTTTTCCCAGCGTTGGACAATAATCCCCCATAAATTTTCTATGGGATTCAAATCCGGCGATCTGCTAGGCCAAGGAATAACGCTGATGTTGTTGTGCTGGCCAAACCACTCCCGCACGATACGCGAACGATGCACCGGACAGTTATCCTGCACGAATGTAATCAGCGGCGTTTCTTCTTCCGGATATACGGTTCGTACTGTAGGCAACATGGTCTGTTCCAGCACTTCCACATAGTTTGCGCTATTCGCTCGACTAGGTATCCTGACTAGCTCACCTGGATCGGCTGAACTCATCCACCCCCACATGTTCACTGTTATACGACCAGATTCCATATTGGGCACTACGTGTCCGCTATCGTATCGCGTATTACTGCCGTGATTCTTAAAAAGGCAGTCATCTGACAATTTACCAAATTTGAGTTATGTATATGGTCGTGATCAGGAAAAAAAGACGCATCTGCCTATTTAACCCGTTTTTCTCTATCACATTTGGTTTTCGAGATATTTTTTCCATGAAAGGCAGTCAAGTGGTTGAATACCATTACCAAATTCATTAAAACGCAGTCATCTCACATTAATTCATAAAAAAGCAGCTTAAGTACCTTGACTGCAAAATAATTTGGAAAATTTTAGGCAAAAACTTATTTAAAAGACAGTTTTGTACCAAACTGTCTGTTCCTAATTATTTTTATATAAATTAGCTGTACAATAATTCATTAAAAAGCCGCATTTGCAGAAGAATTCTTTAAAAGGCAGTCATGTGACTTTGGCTGCCTTCTTAATAATTATTTACTAGATAATAGTTACTTCTATACTTCGAACAACGGAGTTTACGTTCCTTAAAAAATTATTAGTTAAAAAAAATCGTGTTCATCGGATACTAAAACGCAGTCTTCTCGCAATAATTCATTTAAAGGCAGTCATGTTTGGTCGCGCCAATACAATTTTTGAGTGGATTTAAAGTCTGAGACGTCACAAATCAGTGCGCCACCAAGTGACCTTCTTTATGAAAATTACTATAATGGCCAAAAAATTTCAATGTGCTTTTTTTCAAGACAATTTTCTCAAAAATCCAACTGTCACGGTTTTGTCACCTCGTGAAAAACCAAAAGGCATTTCGGAAGAAAGAAAAGATAATATTATTTCTAAGCTTGGCCCCATAATGCCACCACATAAATTATTGTTTTGGAAGAATTTACCCATATCAGTAGATGCTGGTATTTAAAAACCTTTTAAGTATTTTTTATAATTTGGATTTTTCTTCGTATGGACGTTATTTGCGTTATTTTATTTTTTTGTAACGATTATGGTTGTAAGACTACAGTGATATTTATACACAAATATATGTAATGTTAACCTCTTACTTACTAATCTATATTTACATAAAAACTAATAGTTCATAATAATCATAATATACTACCTACTAGCTGTACGGAAACTGATGATCGCAAGTTTCAGTGCCTTTTAATTTTAAATCCATACATACATACATACCTTCACGCCTGTCTCCCAATGGGGTAGGCAGAGATTATGGAACGCCAGGTGCACCGATCTAAACACACAATTTTCGCTTCCTCTACATTCATCAATCTCTTCATGCACGTACGTCGGTTTCGGGTGCTTTTGATTTGGCCCTTATTCAGTACATCACGAATCTGATCACTGTAGGTCCGTCTAGGACGTCCCCTACCGAAATCTCCGCTCATTCTCGCTCGCCATATCTCTTTCGTAACTCTTTTTTCATCCATCCTTTCTAAATGACCAAAGCATCTTAGCATACCCTTTTAGAATTTAGTCACTACATCTTCTTTCAATCCAGATCATTCTCGAATCTCGCTATTTCTTACTCTATCTATCATTCTAACTCCACACACATACCTACTGTTCTTCTTCTGCCATACCCAAGATTCACTACCATACATCAATGTTTGTGTCAATATATACTCCCTGAACAATGGCCAGGCAAGCTTTGCTCGATATGACCTTGTTTGCCAAGATTGAGAGTAACGCCCCATTCATCATATTTCCCGCTTTTACTCTTCTTTCAATATCCGCGTCACATTTCCCACCTCTCGTAAACAAAGAACCCAAATACACAAATTCATTCACGTGATCCACTTTTTCATCTCCAATTATTATTTCACATTCTGTATCAGTTTCATTCCTCTCCACAACCATCACTTTCGTATTTTTAACATTCACTTTCAAATCTTTTCTTTCAAACGCCTCAGTCATCAGAGTTACCATTTGTTGTCAGTGGTCCGCCGATGATGCAAGGAGAACTTGATCATCAGCATACAACAAAGTTTTAAAAACTGACTCATTCATCCTTATTCCACAATGATACTCTTTCAGATCTGACAAACAACTGTCCATGAATAGGTTGAACAGCCAAGGAGGCGCTACGCAGCCCTGTCGAACACCACGTTCGATGCTAAACCAGTCCGTATTACCTACGTCCCATTTATCCTGACACAGGCACTCGAGTCATCATTAAGTATAATGATTTGAGAGCCCGTATCAGAATACTGTCCACCCCATACACGGAAAATAATAATAATTCATCATCATCATCATCATCAGCCCGGGGGCGTCCACTGCTGGACAAAGGCCTCCCCCAAAGAGCGCCACAAGTCACGGTCTTGAGCCGCTCGCATCCAGCGGCTCCCCGCGATCCTAACCAGGTCGTCAGACCACCGGGTGGGAGGCCGTCCAACACTCCGTCCTTCCCCAACGGTTATCAGTTCTCCGAGCTATGTGGCCTGCCCATTGCCACTTCAGCAATAATAATTAATAATAATAATAATAATTATTATTATTATTATTTTAATATAATTATCAAAGATCGGAATAGGCAGAGCTAATTTGCCTAAACTTGACGCATATTCATTCATGCGTGAGCGAAATGGGAATACATTATTGAATGAAGGTGCATCTAGTTTAGGCAAATTAGCTCTACCTATTCCGATCTTTGATAATTATATTATTCAAAATAATTATTATTCACTATTATTATTCATTTTTATATTATTTTAATTTTGTTAAGGATAAACGTTTCTAGATTTTAAGTACCTACTTATATAGAAACGTTATAACAATAATCATGTAATCTGAATCACTAGCATAATTCTTAGCTTAAATTAAATGCAATATTAATTTTAAAAATAATACATTTACAAATAGGTAAGTACATACATTTTGATTTATTGTTTGAAGTTTTTGTTGATATTTCCATTTTATTGCAGCTACACGGTTTTATTTTAAAAAGGCATTGTACTATCAGCCCAATGGAACCCTGACCCACCATAGAACGGTGTCACAGTGACATTATAAAACAATTTGTTTGACACTTCTTATGACTTGAATCATAACGTCTCTGTGACACAGTTCTATGGTGGGTCAAGGTTCCAATGGTCTGATAGTACCTACGTCGTACTACTTTTTAGTGACTCAGTTTACTTAATTAGAAATATTATACAGGTAAATTTTGGGCGTGGCTCTATAGACTTAAAGTATTAAAGTTTACTTTAAGTTTGAGATACAATCTCTGCGAATTGAATTTAATAAAAGTTTGATATAATTACTCGTATTGTATTTGTTTTTTATTTCATTTGAATTCACTTGACTGTTGTTATCCAAGTTTTAGAAAAAATAACACTTAAAAGAAAATTACTTAAAAAGCAGTGAATTGCATTTGAGCATTTTAGGCTGCCTTTTAATGAATTACTCAATAGATATAATTTAGCCAATGTTCGCTTAAAAAAAGTAGTTTGGTGTAATAATGTACTTAAAGGCAGTTACTGGACTTTCACATCTTTGTTAATAATTACTCTAAAAAGATTTTTGGATTCGAAACTTTTTTAAAAGGCAGCCTTACTAAAAAACTGCTTTTTAAAAAATTATCAGCAAGTAATTGAGAGGCCGGATGATTTTCAAAAATATATTGTTATTAATAATTCACTAAAAGGCAGCCTGGGGACTTTGGCTGCCTTTAAGTGGATTATTATAAATAGTAAAAATAAACACTTAATTCATTTCACAATTAATCATTAATTTTATATAAATAAATAATAAAAAAAATAAAAAATAAAAATGTAAATATAAGGAACTGATACCCGTTTACCAAGAAAAACCACCATTACGTCACATTTTATTACACAACCTGATTAAAGAGAAAAAGTCAAAATTAAGGCTGCTTTCGCGTTTATCTCAAAAGTAAGTGCGGTCAGAAGACTGCCTTTTTAAAAATGACGGCAGATTATTCCGACGCCACAAACTTAAACGACCATGTTGGCTTGATTTAAAAGTTTTTTCATCGGTAAAGATTGCACCATTCCAGTCGAAATTCAAGTACTGTGTAGCGAACTCCAACCGTGCTCTTTTATGATTCTCCGTAAGTAAAGGTTTGACGGCATGCCTCCGATAATGCAAACCCTCGCCATGAAGAGCACGACGAACAGTGCCCGCACTCGTACCGAATAAGCCGGCGTAATGGTTCGTCGGTATGAAACCATTTTCCTCATACTCGCGTACCATGGCTTGACGCTGCGGTGTGTCTATGAGACGTGGTCGACCCGATCTTTGACGTTGGAGTAAAGTTCCCTCCTCTTGGTATCTTCGTACCCATAAAACAACCGTTTTCCGCTGTAGCAAAAATCAAACATTTGAATACATAATAGTAAGTAATTTATTAGAAATTAGTCATTTTTATTATACAAGACATATTATTAAACACATCATTATGGCTTCTGCTGGGTGTATAAATATAAAAAGAGGAAAAAAAATATTTTTCAAAATTATTCTTGTCTCACCCGGGAATCGAACCAGTTAAAAAATCACTCGCTATAATTAATGTTAAATTTTACGATCTTTTTTATTTCTAAGACCAAATGTTTATTAGGGAGATTTTATCCTGAACAATAATCCTATCGATAACCAAAGAATGAACAAAGTTTAGTGTAACTGGCCTCTACTCCTAAAGATAACAATATTGTTTTCTAAGGAAGTGATTTTGTAAATCTTTTGAGAAATAAACATGACAATACAAAAAAAAACTAGTTACTTACGTTTACACCGGTATCTCGAGCAATATCCGACACATTTTTGCCTTCATTGTAGAAAGCAATTATTTGTGCTCTCTTGACCATGTCAATATTACAACGAGAACTCATTATAATCGAATGATCTAACAACAGTGAATATTTACCAAAGAGGAAACAAAGAAGCAGCGAACGAAAGAACGAGCAGGAGTCTTTGTGAAATCCTAACAGGTATTTATTAATCTTCAGACTACCCTAAGTGTTAATATAAATATATTTGTTGGGAAATAAGCCGTATAAGTAAACAAAGATATACTTAATTTCGAAGATATAATTAAACGTTCGACGGTCGAGTGGCATAAGGGATCACTCGCAGTCCCCGTGTTCGCGGGTTCGAACCCAATCGATACAATATCATCTGTGATGAATGTTTTTGTATTTGAAATTTGTAATAAGATTGGATTGGAGATTCGAAACAATCGGAACATTCGGAACATTGGCTGTCACTAAATAATAATAAAGTATAGGAACGTGTCGTGCTTACTTAATCTGCGGTAAGCGGAAATTAAGTTTTTCATATTTAAGGTAATTCAACGCCATCTAGTAGAATATTACTGAACTAGTGTAAATTATAGATAACTCAGCTTACAGTATGACCAGATAGATGGCGTAATGTTTTGCCTCA
This sequence comes from Acleris laterana, assembly GCA_963966035.1. Classification (NCBI taxonomy): domain Eukaryota; kingdom Metazoa; phylum Arthropoda; class Insecta; order Lepidoptera; family Tortricidae; genus Acleris; species Acleris laterana. The sequence continues at coordinate 11,510,642 of OZ014447.1, forward strand.
TAGGAATTTGTTTGCAATCTGTCCATGCACTTATGAAGCTTACTGTACAATACCTCCCCCTACGAATGACATTGACTCGATGTTAGTGGTTTTGTTTTCAATTTATAAAGTTGAGCCCCACGACGTTGTCTGTTCCGAGGCTATGCTCCTGGGGGCCACCAAATTTCGAGCTGTTTCTCATAATCAAACCCTGAACAATGCCAAAATACTTGTGTTCTGTAAGTAAAAAGCTATTGTACCTATAATACTGTAATAAATACTAATAATACTTTACCTATTGGCACGTTGATTAGGTACTCTATTGTCATTATGACGTCATTTACCGCAGCTGCTGAAATAGTGAAATTACAAGCGGACTTTCTGCCACTAGCAATTTTTAAGTTTTTTTTACTGCTAGCAACAACAGTTGCAACTTGTCAAAATATAATGTTCAAAAACCAAGTCACACTTTGTCAATATTATCATTGACGTGCCAATCTTGTATTTAGAAAAAAAGTTGCTTAATTTATTATGAAAAGTAATGCAAAAATTACTGTATAAAACTAATTTTAAATTAAAACGCTTCACATTTTTATGAAATTATAGTAATGTCATTTTTACATATGACATATGCCAATAGTTAAAACTTCGGAACGGATCTTTAGGGGTTGTGTTTTGATGATGAGTGAATAGAATATCAGTAAATAAAATACTAATGCCTAATAAACTTAATTTATAATGGTTATATACGGAATATTCATTGTCAGTAAGTCCGGTGGTCTCATATATAACTATGACCACAATATTCCAAGAGTGGAAACTGAGAAAACGTTTGGTTTTCCATTGGACATCAAGCTCCAATATGAAAATAAGAAAGTCGTCGTTGTTTTTGGGCAACGCGACGGAATAAACGGTATGAGTTGCCCCACTGTGATTGTTTTAATATGCCGTTAATACTGGGAAATAAAACAGGACTTACAAAATAAAACAGCATATTACATTAATTCGTTTTTGATGGTATGTTGCAGTTGGTCATGTCCTGCTCTCTGTAAATGGCTCGCCTGTGTCAGGGAGGACTACAGAAGATGGTAGAGATGTCTTTGATGTCATAGAAGCTAAGGTATTAATGCTAACATATTTTATAAGACATATTTATGCTGTTTTTTCCTTTGCTAACTTAAACTGGATTTGCAGGAAAATTACCCACTAAGTTTAAAGTTCGGACGCGCACGTGCCACGACGAATGAGAAGATAGTGCTAGCCAGCATGTTCTACCCTCTGTTTGCATTAGCCAGCCAGCTCAGTCCAGTGCCCAAGTCCTCTGGGATAGAGTCCCTGACTGCTGACACATTCAAGCTCTCATGTTTCCAGACCCTTACTGGTAAATTCATAAAATTTAATAAAGTCGCCTAACGAATACAATTTCTAATGAATTCTGGTTAACCTCACAGTTGTGATGTGTGTGATATGGCATTATGTTTTTTCTGTGCATTAATTTTAACACTTACTGCCAAGACCTCTGATTTTCATACAAAATGAACTCACATAGTGGGTTGGTGGCAGTTAAATAAATAGTATAAAATGAAAATGAAAAAAAAGTACAAATTCTTGTACTTTTGCATAAACTATTTATGATGCAGAAGGAATAAAAGTATAATAGTTGCTCTTACTAGAAATTACATGATAAAGCAATATTTCTGGTGAAATTATTTTACATAACTTAATTTATGTTCCATAGGAGTGAAATTTATAGCGGTGACTGAGCCCAGTATGCAAGGTGGAGATGCGCTGCTCCGGCGTGTGTACGAGCTGTACTCAGACTATGCTCTTAAAAACCCTTTCTACTCACTGGAGATGCCCATCCGCTGCGAGCTTTTTGACACGTCACTGCACACCTTGCTTGAATTAGTTGAGAAGTCCGGAGCACACAACCTATAAGGTGTCTCCATAATATAATAAAACTACTTGATTTTTGTGACAGAAGAGGACTGTGAAGTTAAAAAAACCATACAAAATGCGATAATGTTTCACTGCCCATAAATTATTATGAAAATCTAGGCCTGTATGTTACTGTTAAGAACTACAATGTATTCAAAAATCATGGAAATCAGACTGGAATTTGGGGGAGTGAAAGATTACCGCACTGAGCTAAATTTGTATGGAAATAAAAATACTGCTACGCGATTTAAGCGTTGGTTTACAATCCTTATAGGTTATATGACATCAATATTTTCTTTTCTGAACCAACATGTCATTTAGTTACAATAACTGCAGAAAGGAAATTATAGGCTAACCTAAATACATTTAACATATTTATGTTTTTTTTAAGTTCCTTGTCAGCTGAGTTCACACATAACAAGTGTTACTAGAAATTAAACAAAAAAAAATGTGTATATTTATCTTTTATTAATGTAATTAGATAAGAAATATTTAATGAACTGTTGTTTGCAGAATTCCATTATTATTAAAAAATTGCATAAACTTTTGTACAAATTAATAAAAACTCCATTCAGACCAGATTCCCTAATATTTAACCCCAAAACAAAAACAGGGGTGTTATAAGTTAAGTTAAACAACTGAAAAAACGGATAAAGCTTGGCACTCACTGCTAATTTCATAAGATTAATCTTAGTTTTATTATAATACGTATAAATTGCTAATATCTATTAAAAGTTCAATACCAATACAGAGGCGAAAACTCGAAACTTCGGAAGCCCCATCTCCTTCATTCGACTTTAGCATTTCGAGGTAGCCCGCGATTTCTCTAGATATAGGCACTTGTCCCACTGCGCCGGCAAGAAAGCGATTATGGACTATTTTCTCGCTCTTGAAACAAATAAAAGGTACAGATCTCGTGCCAATAATACAGACACGTACATTAATAGTTGACTGGCTGGCTGGCTGTTCACTCTGCCGGCGAGAAGTTTGTCGATACAAAAGATATAGATCCCGTGTCAATAAAAGAGACACATAATATGAATAGTTGATCGCTGGCTCTACTCGCTTCCCGCTCATTGTCCGTGGTGAGAAAAGTGCCTCAATCGTGAGCTCCCGATTGTAATCGATGGCAATTAATGGTGGAAATCGTGCTTCACCGTGTAAGAGCACGTAACAACGGGAGCCCTATTTATAATGTTATTTTAAAGGAATGCATGCAAAACTTCTACTAGGGAATGCGAACACCGCGGAAATATATAAAAGTATTCAAATAAAATGCATGTTTTTTACAATAAAAAATTTATTGATATAATAATTATTTATTTATAACAATTCAAACGGGCTTGGGCCCTCACTCGCTCAGTGTGCTCCCCTATAATATAGTCTAATATAAAGTCTATAGTTACTCGTTAAAGTAAGTTAGCGAACGCTCCTTTGTACTTCCTACGACATTCGGGCATCACACATATTATTGCCTGGTATTTGGTACAGGGTGGAACCCCGGGACGCCGGCGGCCGCGCGCCATGCAACGCGCAACGCAACGTGTTGCACGTTGCGTTGCGCTGTGAGCAGGGGCATTGTGCGAACTAATTACAATTAGTACTTAAAAAAATATAGTAAAATATCAAAAATTAAACGCCCATAGAAAACCAACCGTTCACACATAATTTCGATATTTAGCAAATAATTAATAAAACGGAATCCCGGAGTCCGAAACATGCTCCCGCTGGGGATAAGTAACCTATCATAATTTTATAAACAACAGAGTTGAGGACGTCCAGTAACGTCCTTTCTATAATACTCGTCGAACACTTGCAGAGCCCCTGGACTAACTTGCAGTGTTTCGTTGCTGCAAATCTAATTCTCAAGTGTCACTCGACTCTGCATGGAAAGCGCAACAAAACACGGCAGGTTCTCCTTTACAAGTATGAGGTAAAGCAAAGCTCATACAAGGGCTTTGTGACTGAGTTTGTGGTCGGTACAAAAATAGAGCCGATAGCCGGTCTCCCCTACAAAATAGTTCTTTTGCTCACTATGAATAAGTCTTAATTTACGTCAGCCGCGCGGCTTTACATATGGTTACGCGCGCCGCGAGCGCCGCTGCCGGCCGCGACGAGCTTGCCGCCGGACAGCGCGCTCCTCGGCGGCGGCGCGTGCAGACCTCGATCTGATCTCTGCGCACTTTCTTACGCTATACCGTTCTTAATTTACTGATATACAATTTAAGTCCACTTTCAACAATACAATCGAAATAAGTACTAAAATAAATATACTGCAAACGGAATCAAATTTAAATTCACGTCAAATAGATATTTTAGTCGCTCTTTTGTATGATGAGTTTCAATGTTAGTTTGCATCTTATAAGTACAATAATAACTATAATAAAATTACTCGATTAATTTCCAATTAGTTCCAAAATCATTACAGTGTCATTCCTATACACGCTTCACTCAAGATCAGTCGATGTCGTTTAATCGATAAATCAGTCGGGTTGGTTCCTACGCCTACGTCATGCCTTACACAAACATGCACCTAGTCAAAACTACAGGAATGGGTCTTAAACCTTAGTAATATGAAACTGACAAGTAATAGGTTCATGAAACTTTATAATCCTTACAGTTTCTTGAAAGTCTCCGACACCCACGTCTGTGGTTCCGAAGAGGATGACAACGTCACCTATTCTATGATCTTAAGTGTTCTTAAAGTAAAATAACGGCGAATACATAAAATAAATATTTATTACCCACGTATTCTGAGACCCAAAGCGTAATGTTGTAGATTGGATTTTAATAGTAGTTTATGTAACTGATACATAATGAGAGTCCTTAAAATACACACGACGAGTGTTTCAAGGCTTAATTATATACAGTTGCATACAGTAAAACACAACTGATATAGCTTACCGATGTACCTGCGCAGATGACGAATATTCGAAGAGCGGGAACCAATCGGCATTATCCACGCGTTTCTGTATTCTGTGCTGTTATTGGTTATTACTGTTATTATTTTCTTTGTTTGAAAGCGTATTTATTTGTAACTGGCAGAAAGAAAATCAGGAAATATGTTAATTTTGATAATTAATGCTTTCGATCCACAGCCAATTAAATTTGTATGGTTGCGTGTCCATATAATTAAGTAATGAGTCGCAATATTTTGTAATTACATTTAAAATTTAATAACGACCAATGTCGTCTTGATATATTCTGTTAACCTACACATAACCCATCCAACCCAAGCCATCTTGGAACATATGGCATTTTATAATTGTTAATTACTTAATCAGCTAGTAAGAAGGACACTCTTATGGCTGAATCGCTAGACGAAACGATAAGCTACAACCAGGAAGCTGTAGCTGCAACGTCGGGGCGACAAAGATTGTGACTGGATGCCTGCTGATCCTCCCCTTTATGATACTCCTTCTAGTGCGCTGAGGGAGCTTGCCCGGGAAGAAGAAAAAGAGCTGACTGATGATGTAAAAGCGTCAGAAAAACTCCAAACTGGTGTAAAAAATAAACATGATAGATAAGAAGAAAATACAGAAGGAAAAGTCAAAGTCTTACGTTCCGGCCTTGTAACCATTTGAATAAAGGAGGGAAGATACTGCTAAGTCTTCGGAGAAAATTATAACTGAAAAGGTCATTTTGATAGGGTATCAAAATCAATCTCAAGTGTCTCTAAAATGTCACCTCAACCCGAAGCTTTAGACCTTGTTAATGAGGGTTTAAGAACAAGAGTCAGTCGTCTACTCAACGAAGATTAATATGCCTTGTCTCCCAGATAAATTCATCATTGTCAAAATTTCATTACATATATGTATATATAATATTAATATAATCCTGTGAAATGAAACGGGAGATGCGTATAGTATGACACTGGGCTAATATTTAATCCCTGGTCGCTGAGATTAAACAACTATATGAATTCTTGGTTAACTAAAAACTGTTTTGATTCTTAAAGAGCCCAATATAGCTGATTGCGGGTAGTGTTTAAAGAACTTTTTGTTCGCATCACTGCCGTTTTGTGCGCCGTTCATATTCAGAGCATTCCGAGGCTGAAATAAACCCAGATAAGACTTGAAATCGTCATAACCAGAGGGCTGCCATTGGCTATCAGAGCCAGATACTCGTATTATGGATCAGTGCGACGTGGTAATAATACCCGACCTAATTTAATTAACAATCATTTACTTAAATGTAAACGATTGGTCTTGTCTGACCATTTTTCCAATTATATTATTGCACTAAAATGGCACACATATTGCACAAAATCACCTGAAAACTGTAGAATAATAACGCAAAAATTGGTATGACATTAACGACTTACAAAACTTTAACATTCACCCGAATAAGGTTATGTGTAATCCAAATATTTAGTCACTTTAAAAAAATTCATGTCCTGTTAAGTGGATATGGCGACTTTTTTAGGCAATTTGTATTTTTCGGTGTACTGCCTTTTCGCCAAATAACGTTTCGTCAAATGATTCATTTGGTCAAATGCTTCATTTGGGCAAATGCTTTTTATTCCAAAACTGTAAGTATTTCAGGATTTATTTCAGAACCATCATGTAGAACCCTATAGGTTAGGTTAGGTTAGTTTTATAAAAATCCTGAAATACTTACCGTTTTGGATATAAAAGCGTTTTACCAAATGATACATTTGACGAAATGAAACATTTGACGAAACATAATTCGGCGAAAAGGCAGAGAACCGTATTTTTCGGATAGCCAAATTAACAGTGCAAATTGAATACTTCAGGAGTCGTGAGTAATGTTTTCGAATAAATATTTACTGTTATTTTGTACGTATGCCCGATTCGTATTTTAACAGTATCTGACACAAAATTATGGTATAATTATGGTATGGTGGTTATAACAACCTGGTTCAGTTGGAGGTTCTTGAAGAACTAGTTCTCCATAGTAAAAACTGCGTTGTAAACTTCTGTTATAGATTTTAAGATGCAATTTAGATTGCTTTATGGACATGTTACGAACAACGTATTTAAAACTATAAGACTCATACCACTCATCAAAAGATATATGAATGATAATATTTGGCAGCCAGTCGTGAGCTGCGCGGGCGCGGGCCGGGGCGCGGCCGGCTGCGGGGCGCCAGCGCAACATCTACATTACAAAAATACCCACAAACTAATAATCAATTGTCAATTTAGATCAATCCCAGTTTAGATAATGCTTAGATGATGTGTTGATTTCTGTTTAAGACTGCCAGTATTAAAAGATAATTTAAATAAAAAAAAATATTTTAGAATATTGAGAATACATTAAATAAGTAACTGTGTAAGACACCCTCTTCTACTTTAAGAGCAATTACATATTTGAATACTTCGGTTTCTCGGTTACGGCTCTGAGGATTTTGGAAATAAAGGAATGGGGGGACTTTCGGGCCCCGACATGGTAGTTTAGAACCGACGTTGTCGGTTGTCGGGCCACACCGTGATGGCACTAGCAGCGCGGGCCCCACAGACGCAGCGAGTAGTCGTCGGAGGCGGAGGCGAGCACGTCGTGGTGCACGGGGTTCCAGGCCACGGCGTTCACGCAGCGCGAGTGGCCCGCCACCACCGCCACCGGCTCCTCGCCGCTGATGTGCCAGATGTACACCTGCCACCAAACACTCTACATTTAACCAAAATCAAAAAGGTACGAACTTCGGCTAAAGAACAAGTTCGGCTGTTGCTCCTTCTCACGATAGCGATAGACAGAGACAGGTGCCCTTGTATTCGCAGTCAGGAGCCCGTTTCTCGAAACTCGCTACACTAATACAGTTTTCTACAAGTCTACTACTGAAATGCGCCGCATGTTCGGGAAATGGGCTCCAGCTCGTGCCAACCCGCCTTGGGAACACCGGAACAGTGCCGCCGATCCTGTCGCTAGAGAGAGCCCGTGGGTTCTGCAATACGCAGGCAAACCCAAGCGGCCTGTAATCACAGGCAGGAGAATCCTTTTGAAGAAGGGCGAGGGGGGTCGAGTTTAAAAGAACTGCTGTATAGCTAATAGCGGAAATATGCGTGTCACGTCGCCGTCTTGACATGATTCAGTTACACGTCCTAAGAAGTTTAATAATATTACGTACAAGTATTATTCTGCCAAATACTTGTAAATATCAGTACCCGACCACCCATTCCCCAATAGAAGCCTTTAAAAGACTTACCTCTCGAAGTACAGCCCACTTAAATACTAACCCCTTTGGAAGAAATATACGACAGTTGTTTTTTAAACTAGCCATTCACATAAAGGGAAACTAAAGAGCAGCAGTAAATTGATATCCCTCTTTTGCATAATCAAATATAAGGGTATCCCTTAAAAATAGCGCTTAAAAAGCCAATAGAACGGCTTTATATAAGGGTAACTCTTATAAATACCGCTTAAAAAGCCAATTGAACGGCTTTTTTAAGTTAAAGGGATATTGGTATCACTCAAAATATTACGCTACAAAAGCAAAATCGAGCAAGACGTACACGAAACGGATTTGGTAAGGGTAACCCTTATAAATAGCACTTTAAAAAGCAAATCGAACGGCTTTTAAATAAATCCTTATAAAAACTCATTCGAAACCCCTTTTAATGGGATAGCGGGCCGGTGTCTGGAAAATATGAACTCGGTGGCATTATATAATTATTGTTCATACCTTGTTGTCCTCGCTGCCCGAGGCGACGAAGTCCTGGCGCGCGCCGCCGAAGCACGCGTGGATGGTGAAGTGCCCCTGCGACAGCCCGCGGAAGCGCCGCACCAGAGCGCGCGCGCCTGCAACACCGCGCCCGCTTACTCTTAACCCTTTAGCGCTTCAATAGCCTCAAATCAATCATTGCCTTTAAGTTCATAGCGTAGCTATAGCCAAATCTATCTTTGGAACCTGAATATGCTGTGCGTGCATTGGGGTCCAGGAACTGATTTCGTACAGGTTTCGGTCACTCATAATTTCATGTTTAGTTACAACACATGAGTATATCAAAACAATCACGTGATATAGTTCGTCAGCCACTCTCAGTAAGCAACAAGCAGCCTCTCTGCTTCTATTGGCTGACGTCAAAGTCGTCGTACATCAAAGTTTGATAAAACAGTTTTGATTGGCTGTTTAACAATGTCACATGCTTTGGAATGTTAATTTTTTTTTAAATACCTAAAAGTATAGACTATACACCGTGTTTTTTTTGATTTACGATAACTTCGGCATATTACTAGGTATATCCATAGAGACTAATTGGTAGATTAGATTTTTAAATATTGCAAAAAAAAAAACTGTTTAGAACAAAATTATTGAAAAATTATATCTTTGGTCATTCTAAAAGGGCCTTTAGAGTTAATTAATAGTGAGTGTCAAATAATACGTCAATGTTGGCGTAACCATGGAATTAGTAAGTAATAACGTACATCTGGAAGGTGCATTCCACCGATAACGCGAGCCGAAAGATATGTACCTGTATGTGGATCTGGGGATCTGTGTATTCCGTGTGGTCTGCTATAATTCGAAATTGACACTTGAATGACAACTTAATACTGGATTTTGTTTGAAAGCTTTCAATGCTTGTATTTTGTTCTACCTGCTCTTATTAAGAAGTTCAAGACGGCAGCTACTTTTTCTCAGTCTGTCCACGGATTCATTGACGGTTGACGGTTGTCTGTGACCACACAGATGCCCAGATATCGATTTTGGAGACAATCAGTTGAATTACTAAAAAGTTCAAGATGCCTCTCTGCCCCACCGGCTTATAAAATTAATTTGTCCATAAACTGCCATTCAAATATGGTCACCTTTAGAAAGGGACGCAGTAAGCTTTAGTACATTTCTTTCGGCTCGCGTTATCGGTGTAGTGCACCTTCCAGATGTACGTTAGTACTTACTAATTCCATGGACGCGTATACAAACCTAACAATTGGAAACTCTTTACTCATAAGAATTAAAAGAAAATTGTTGCTATCAATTTAGAGCCTTTTATACTAGTTCAACGTGATTAACTGATTAAATTTAAAAATTAAATATCTTTAAAACCGTAGGTAAGAGTTATCATTTGTCTGTGTTTGGGAAATTAACTTTATTTGACCTAAAGAACGTTCCCTTAAAGTTATCGTAAATCAAAAAAAACACGGTGTAGTGCCAATATTTTTCGTGTAGTTTGGCACGACTTAAAGTATTTCTGGTTAGGTTAAAGACGTTTAGACTAACATAAGAGGATAAGAGAACAAGTAAGGTAAATAATAATCCAAACAATAATAAAAAACGATTTTTTTTGTAATGAAGTAATTAGTTTTCCAAGCCGACGTTCAAGTGAACAACTCACGTATGTCCCAGAGGTGCACGCCCTGGTTGGCCACGTTGAGCAGCAGCAGCGAGTCGGCCGCGTCCACCGCCAGCGCCATCACCGCGTGCTCCTCCTGGATCCTGCACACACGCGCTTTACTGTCTCTCTCTCTGTCTGGCTACGCTCGCTAGAGGGGCCAAGCGACGGGTTGTGTCTGGTCTGGCCACAGGTGGGGCGTTTGACCATAGACAAACTACTGACTTTTTTTTCTAAGATGTTACATCTAATCAAATAAGTTTCTGTCAAAAAAATCATTTTTGGGACAAGCTTTTGTTGCCCCATCTACTCGTCAAGACGATTCTAACAAGCACAGATACGACGGATTTATCATGAGTAATTTAGGAGTTTCTATGGCCACCCATCATCGGATCAGCTCGATGGTACTATATTATTGTATTGTCATCAGAACTAAAGGCGTATGGAAATGTTCAGCTTCATCGGAAATCGGTTGCGCTGTACTTGAAAATATTCGAGTTCCGCCAGTTGACAAAGCTATAAAGCGCTAGTATACGCAAACACTCCTTGTGATCGACGTACGAAACATAAAGAAAACAGAGCAATGGTCATAGTTTCAATCACAGGTCGACACAAGTAATGAAATAAGCATATAAATTCCAAGATACATTTCAGTCCATAGATGACACTTCACAATGATAATGAATAAAATATTTAATTTAGTCGAATTATTCAAAGAGAACGTTGCGGCGTATATCGAGTAGCAGAAGGTTCCCCGCCTGACACAATGCCGTTCATTATTCTGATCTAAGTAGTCAAGTCCCGGGTAAGTTTAGCGCGAGGAACCGTCCGCGCTCTGCTGCGCTTGCATCATTACGGTGGTGGCACTGACAGGTTGGAGTCGGTGAGGTCGGTGAAGTCGTACTGGCGCACGCGGTGGTGCGTGTCGGCCGCCAGCACGCCGCGCCCGTCGGCGCGCGCGGCCAGCGCGTTCACGCGCACGCCGTCCCAGCTGTTCAGCATCTGACCCTGCAATCCACGATAAAACTACTGTCATACTATAGCAACGGCGAACAAATAAGCGATCCGTCGGATGGCTTTTTTCCCTAAGTTGATTGCTAGTAGTATTTATATACATAGTGTGCAGTGTAGGTCTTAATTTTGCGGGCTATCGATTTATTTAGTTTCGCACGTTAACAAGATATTTAATAATTAGAGTCTAATAGACTAATAAATCTTAAGTACCCGAAACCGACTTGCCTGCATGACTCGATGTATGGGTGGGAAGAAGCGAAAGAGATTTGTCAGGATCGTAGCAAGTGGAAAAAAGTGGTATCTGCCTACACCTCTGGGAAACAGACGTGATTTAATGTATGTATGTAATAAAATAACCCACATCGATCGCGTACATTATAACGTTAGGAGTGGTTACAAGTCAGGTGATTATGATGGCTAGTTCGCAGAACCGACTGGTATATTTAGTAAAACATCATTAGTTAGTACCTCGCGGGTGCAGTGGTAGAACTGGCCGCGCGCGCCGCCGCACACGAACTTGTCGGAGCCGGCGTGCCACGCCACTGCCGTCAGCGAGTCCTCCTGCGAGTGCGACATCTTTGTCGCTAGCGTCTCCGTCTGCACAACACGACAAACGTAAACTACTCATCCGAGACCTATCATACGACGAAATTTATCCATGGAGTATGGACCTATTGTAAATAAATCCCATTTCTATGATCATGTTAGATTATCTGGATTATCAAAACTAAAGCAATAAAAAAAAATTGCATTCGATTTTACAGTAAAAATGTAATGAGACACATATTCCCGAACATGTTTTTTTTGTTTAAATTCAGATAAAGTACCTACATGGGTAGGTGCTTAGTCAGGTCACTCAAAAATTATAAAAATGTAAGAGTAATCCACGAGTGCGATCGACACAGGCCAAACCTAACCTCGGCATTTGTCACCAATAGTATAAATTGTGACTCGTGAGTGCCTCACCTCCATGTTCCATATCCACAGGTCGGGGCAGTCCTCGGGCCCGGCGGCGATGAGCCAGCGCCCGTCGGGGCTCCACGCCACGAAGGAAACGCCGTACGAGTGCCCTTCTAGCGACTTCCTGCAACACACATCTTCTACTTTGACTCGTTCCTCTTAGAGCCGTATCTATTACTAAATTGATCTCGATTGTAATGTTTTAAGATGCGTCAAAAGTGACAGTTTTCTATGGTTTGACGTATCTTGTGACGGGTATCTCGCTCAAGGTGAGTTTATTAATAAGACCCTTAATAACACAACGTTACATTACACGGATTTATCAAGCCAAGGCATTATATAGAAATGTATAGCATGCTGAGCTACAAAACAATTGTAGAAATCATTTAAAGTGTCCAGTTAATTATTAAGTGTCTGGTAAGAAGACTTGACACTACTGGGTCGAAAAGGGACCCTTTAAACGGAGATAACATTAACGTTTTGATTCGATTTGATTTATTTTTGGAGCGTCGTTTTGATGACTTAGTGTCAATAGTAAAAAAATATGTATTACTATTAAATTTCTAAATAAACTGTTCAACTAGCTCAGTAAGAAATGCTCGTTTAGCATTCAAGAGCATCTAGACGAAGATTACATAAGCATGAAATTACTTACTGGACCCTTCTTTCCTCGTCAGTTGGTACATATCGGAAGTAAGTTACCTGAAGGTGAGCCGGCGTGCCAGCGGGTCGTAGTCCCAGATCATGACGGTGTTGTCCTTGGAACCCGAGGCGAGCTTGCTGCCGTCCGGCGACCAGCGGCAGTACCACACCTCGTCGCAGTGCTCGTTCAATACCTGCGCGCACCATCACACATCACCACATCGCACTTTATATACCGTCTTCGAATAAACCAGGTTCCTTAACTTCATCACGGCGCCATTAAGGTTCTTTTAAATTACAACGCCTTAGTTGGGTTAGATTTTGGCGGTTACAGAGTCAGAAATAATGTAATAATGATAGGAGTCAAGTCACAATTAAACATCGCGCCAAGGTTAATGGTACTAACTAAACGATATCGTTATAATAACCGATTTCGATTATATGTTTTTTTTAGTACATGTAGGACCGAAAAACTCTTCGGTGACGTCTTTTCCACGGCAACTTAGGGTACCGCTGCCACAAACGATTTAGGTTCAGAAATATAAGTTGCCTTGTATCATGAAGCGAAAATACATAGTAGGTACAAAAGCAGCAGGGGTATAATTAAGCCCATAAATAAAGTTCACGAGATTTTTTCTTTTGGACGGTATTATAATCGAGTTTATATAAATGCGGGTAGATAACTATTGTAATTATTTGTCACTCTCACACCTACATACTTATCAGAAAGTGACGAATGTTTGAAGCCAAATTTATCCACAGCGATAAACGCGACTATCATTGGCCCGCTGAATGCGAGCATAAAAAATCGATGGGCATCCAATGCCGCGTCGTTACCTGCAGCGGGTGGATGGGGAAGGTGTCGGGGGAGCAGTGGTGGTCGGCCAGCAGCGAGAAGGGGATGTGCTCGGGCGGCGGCCGCGGCGCCGCGTGGAAGCGGCAGCGCGCCACCTGCGACGCCGCAGCCTGCAAATAATTACGATGGTGACTCATGGTGAATTTTTAAATTTACAACCTCACTACAATAATTTTAACAGTTGGTTATTTTGTATAAATAAGTTTTTTTAGCAGTAAATAGTTTTGGATTTAGCATGCATTGGATTTGAATGCCTTTATTATCGATATGATTTTTTTTTAGAGAACGATTGTCTTACTGAATATAAAATAGACTTATGACATGAGTAGAAGGCGAGGGTGAATAATTAAGTCAAGGATAAAATGCGTTACACTCTGCTTTTCACTTCGATTGCGAGTAAACATAACAGTGAAAGTGTAAAAAAACTTAGTGTTACTCGTATTGTTTTTCCAGGCATATTTACAGTATTTGTTGGAATTTGTGACAATTTACATAGTATATTGTTAGAGGAAGATGGCTCTGGATTCCATCCAGGGCATGAGATCCAAAGGTTGGGGAGGTACTTGAAACAGGCCAACTCGTGTTTTAGAAGCGCCAGGCTCATTTGAAACTAAAATAATTACCTCTGTAATACAGTTGGTGATCATGCACTTATTTTGCCTGGAATTCCGTATCACAACAAGTTTTCCAGCGAAAACAACTAGATGTAATGATAATCAAAAACAAGACAAGCTTCTTTCCCGGTACTGTATTTATTTCTTCACATTTTTTCGTTTTCTTCATGAGATAAGCTTGGGTCGGATGCGAGTCATTTGTTAATCTTGTAATGTTTTTGTTAATATTTAATACTTTCTCTCTACTATAATATATAATACTTTCTACTTAATTTCTTTTTTAGGTGCAACAAAGGTAAATAAATTATAGTAAATGTTAAAAATAACCCTAATTCCCTAGGGAAAATATGGATATTATGTATTTCCTTGGGTCTACATGTATTATTAAACCGCAATGAGAATACACTTCGGAAGTACCGTTAGCACAAAAGTACATATTATAAATAAATATAATTAATTAAAAGTCAATCTATGATATCTTCATAGTTTAACTGCAGGCATTTACAAGTAAAAGATTTACAAGGAATGCTTTATCATAATCATTCAGTACGTATAACAACATCTACCTGTTGTGTACATGCTATGTCATTTGTTATATTAAAAAATATTAGGTCATAAAAGTATTTGACAAATCAATGTCATTATTTTCCACATAACATGGCTGTAGGTACCTGTCGAAAATAAATTTGTACAGTAGGTATACAATATGATTCGTGGTTAGGGTTTCCGATTTCTCGAGGTTTTTAGTTCTCGGGTGTCGAGACTTCTCGAGCCTGATTTCTCGGGTCTTCTCGGGTTGTCGAGAAAAAATAAAATACGTCTAAATTTTTGTTTAATTAATAAAAAGAGTCTTTAATTTAACTGTGTTTATTTTACATGAAAAAAATTAACATAATTTTAACAAAAAAAAACAAGTTCTCAATAAAAAATCAGCTCAAAACAAAAATTGCTAACTAAAAACAATCATACTTCTTCTCCTTATCATAACTAATCTCATCTCACTAATCTGTAATAAAAAACAAAATCTCTGTTAACAATCAGCTTAAAACAAACATCTTAACTAAAAACAATCATACTGCTTCTTATTAGGTATAACTAATCTCACTAATCTTTAATAAAAAACAAAATCTCTGTTAACAATCAGCTTAAAACAAACAATCTTAACTAAAAACAATCATAATTTTTCTCATCATAACTAAAGATCACTCACTAATCTCACTATGTGGGTGGTATGGTATCACAAATGCAATTAAATGAAATCGGTAAATATTTATGCACTAACAATTCTCTTATTTGATTAAAAACAAAAGTTTTATTTCTTTAACATACCTATTCATTTTAAACAAAAATATTATTTTGGTAATACAAAAGTACTTACAAAACAAAACAAACACTTGAACTATTTAAATAAATAATAACAATACTTACCTGTTTGTTCTGCGATTCTATTACTCGTGCGTCACTAAATAGTAAATACACTCACTATGCTGGGTTTATGATCCGACCGATCCGAACACGGCGGGAGTTGAAACACGAATGAACAAAATACAACTGGGGCCGCGTCGCGCTTGCGTTTGTCGGCAAAAACAAAGGATACCGACAGACACGAGCCGTGCTGTCAAAGGATGCCGCTGCCGCCTCGCATTTACAAAGAAAGCTAAGCGTAAAAATGTTTATTTAAACTTCTCGATGTCTCGACTTTTCTCGAGCTGAATTTCCCGGGTACGAGACCGACCGATTTCCCGGGAATTCCCGGGACGAGAATTCCCGGGAACAAACCCTAATCGTGGTAAACTATTAAACGGTTGGTGTCGAGAAATCATCTTCAATGTAATAATATATTTTAATAACGAAAATTATAAAACGAAGGTTCTTATGAAGTCTTTGATGGTAATTCTAAGTGTAATGTAATTTTGATGGTGTTCCTAAATTTAATTATTACGTTATATAATATCTTCTACGTACAGAAATAAGTATTTCCATTTATCCTGCACACTCTACC
>OZ014447.1:11527137-11589486 GCA_963966035.1 Acleris laterana
CTCCTGGGGACCGTCATACATTAACACTGGGCTATTCCAATGTGATTAAGCACCTCTTGCTGTTCGTTCAAATTATGTTGTTTTTATACATACATATTTACACATTTTGCATCGTAAATCAGAGTTGTATTACTCAATCATAACATTTATTTATGATCGTATAGATGAATATGGCATGATCAGAAAAGAAATAAGGAGAATCTAATAAAAAAAATGTTGAGTGTTGTGGTAAATTTGAATAACTACGTAGAGAAAAACTCTTAACTATGCGAGCTCCTATTCTTTTAAGAAAGTCATTCGGCGGACTTATTTCCGTATCTAAAAAGAAACCAATCTAGTGCGAGCTCGAGCACCGAGGATTCTGCACCTACGTCTTATTTGTATGTATATAATAACTCAATAAAGTTCGGCTGCTGCTTGCGGTCTTCATAAATAATTTAGAAGCCCCATCATTCAAAACTTCTCTACCGCTCTTTAATGTAAAAGAGCCGAAACGTAACTGCCATTTCTGTACTTTTTGTTTTTTTATCGACAGACCATTTTTTACCAACCTTAACACAAAACAATCACGATCAAGTTAACTGGAAGAGATCGCTTAAAGGGATATGTTGGCCATTGTAAATGTCTGACGTTTACATGTAAGTAATGAGTTTTTGTGTGCAATAAAGAATTTAAATACATATAAAATTTGCCCCGTGGCAAATTATCCTTTTTTCTAAAAAAAACGCGTGTTAGAGCAATTCATTTACTTTCCTGTTATAAATAAATTATTAAATAGTTTATGTGATTTTTATCTACAGCAGTTTTGCGAGACAAGGGGAAGTTTTTCTTCAAGTTCACATATCTCGAAAATCAAATACATGTGGTTATAATTTTAACTTCCGAGTATTCAAATGATAACAAGTTGAAAAACAAAAAAAAAGACTGTTTTTCTGTTTCACTGCAAAAAATAATCAAACTTCTATTTCTAATTAGGAAAGACGAACGAACGGCCAGACGGCTCAAAGGTTTCGATTTCGGAATTTACTACAAAAGTATTAGTGACATACGGCGAGTGCGTGCGGATCTAGCGCCTGGTCGGCCTGCAGCAGAGCGTGCAGCGCGCGCAGCTCGTGGTCGGCCTTGCCCCAGTCGCCGGCCAGCACGTGCGCGCGGAACGTGGCCGCCGCCGGGTGCTCCAGGTGCAGCCCCGACTCCTCCATGAGCAGCGCCGCGCTGCGCCTGCCACCACAACACACTCAGACAATGCTCAAACACACCACTAATATTGTATTTAACCTAAAGTTGCGGTCCCATTAGGCAAACTATTTGCAGCAGCTTACTCTTTATCCTTTCGTACATATGTTAGGTGGACCGTTTATACATCGCGTACTTTACGCAGTTTGAGACGTTTCAAATTGTTTTGTTTTGAGTCAGCTAGCCGACAGTCAGCTGTAAACTGTTTAACTAATAAACAGCCTTAGGCAAATCGGTCACCACAAATATGCAAGCGACGAACATATACTCGTAACATTTGAAGTAATCGTTCTAGATTTTAAAACATACAAGTAAAAAAAATCCGTCACGATAAGACATAGTGAAATAAAATAATTATGGTCATTGAAACCACGTTGCCGATTTTACAATAAAGAATTTCTAAAGAAAACCTATACTGTCATACGCGAACGGGAATCGAACCGGCTTTATACCCGGGTTAGCGAAAATACTACTTATGTAGTATTTTTGCTAAATTACGATATAGTTTTATCATGATACTCGTCCAATTTAATTCCAAGAGTCTCTGAACTAGACCGCGTACAGACTGACATGGCGAAAATATAATGGTTCCTAGTTTCACTTTGGAACCCTAACATTTTTGCTTTTGAAAAAACTTCCCTAAGGGCGAAAGTTGATGGTAGAAGTTGGTAAGTATGGGATTTTGATCATTTTTAAAGGGTCATTATTCCCTTTAAAAATGATGGAAAAATATATTTAATTTTATAGTTTATAAATAAAAAATATTTCTTCAGGTGATATATAAACTGACTAGCCACCCGGATCGCTTCACTTAATTTGAGCTTTCTATAACACTCGTACATAAACCGGAATTTAATATGTTAAAATCCTTCTGTGAAAAAATATCAAACTGATGGTTGTAAACACATCACAATTCTTTGCGTGGTTTCGCAGGAGTTAGCGGATATACAGATAGACAGACAGACAGACGCGAATTTGTTAAATGCTATGTAGAGAAGTTAAACTTTTTAACGTTATTTTAATTTAATTATTTCAATCAATTTCATTTTATCGAAAGTCGTCATGCGTTTATAACTAAGGTTATGCTAATTTAAGGATAGGTACCCGTTATACAGGGTGGAAAAAACGAATGCCACATGGACGGCAACTAGTACTATAAATATTGGAAACAGCAAATTCTACGCAAAGGAAACTAACTTTTAATTTAAAAAACGCAGTTAATGTCTCCTTTGCGTAGAATTTGCTATTTCCAATATTTAAAGCAGTTGCCGTCCATGCGGTGTTCGTTTTTTCCACCCTGTATATTCATACTAAGTATTATTGCAGATGCTAAAGTGTGTTTGTTTGTTATGATTTCACAGCTTTACAGTTTCCAGCTTATCAGATGAACCTGATGTCTTATTCACCTTGTGGTAAGAGCGAAAAAGGTACGTCTCCCAGTTACCCTTACAATGCCTTACATGACTTGATAAATATCACCTGCAGTAGTGGTATGGAACATAATAGCCGTATGATGTATGTGGTAAGTAAATAACATTATCCGGTTTCATTGACATTAAAGGCAGAATCACATTACATAAGTACAGATGTAGTGCATGATCATCAACATAGTGTGTTGTCAGATACATAGCATTCGTTTTGCTTTCTTAATAAGTCCATTTATTACGTAGGTTGACTGAAAACGCAAGATCAAATTTGTTTTTTTCTGTTTAATACAGCTGTAGGTACCTACTAAGCAGTAGCCATTCCCCTCAAATTCAAAAATAATCAGTTCAAGAGGAGACCTAAATTAAGACCAGTTTAAAATGTATACAGGGGGGAAATACGAGTAATCAATGGGCCATGGAGGGGAAGTACCTCAAATCCTAATGTTTCTTGAAAACTGTTAATTTAAAGTAAAACGCCTTTTCCGACCGACTGAGGTATAAATGAGTCATTTTCTTTTCAAGGGACTGCAACACTTTTAAACTACTTCTATAGTAATTAAGTAATCTAATTTCTATAAAGGGGGAAAAGTAGTTTTAGATCGTTTTATTCCTTTAAAATATTTAAATGACTTTTGAATAGCTCTGTCCGACCTTTCCTTTATTATAGATCCTATTGATTAGTACAATAAAGTTATGAGTGTATATTTTTTGCATTTTATTCGGTTAGATTCATGGCTCAGGTAAGACTAACAAAAAAACTGTGAATGCATCTTAAAAAATTATAAGAATGTTTTCTGTAAAATGAACTACATCAAGGATTTGATGTAGGTACCTACTTTCCCTTCATCACCCTTTGATTGATTCTGCCATGTACATGTATAAGAATTAGGGATTTATATTTTTAGAAGTATCCTATTTTACAATTTTAGTAAGCAACTCTCAATGTGTTTGTATTTGTCATATTTCCACTAAATGTTCTTAAGACGTTGCTTGCAATTGTTGAAGTGTTAGAACCTAAGATCCCCAGTGGTGGTCATGTGCCAATATGTTTTTCTAACTACACCTGCTCATTCAAACAGCTGGGGTGATTTGCACATGAGATTCTACATGGTCAAAGTGTATTGAGAAGGCCAACCTGTATAAGATAAGATAAAATAGTATCACAGGTTTAGGTTCCTTCCAAAATTACAACTTTCCTTTCCTTCCAAGATTCACTCCATATTACCGACGTGTAAAAGAGTCCTCATGTGGCCAATTTACTGAATAAATATTTAGAATTTGAATTACTCAAATACTCAAACGTTTATTGCATTGCATAATCAGTTGGCAGTTGACAGGCTAACTTAAGCTATAGCTAGGTCAAAATCTTTTTCGATGCATTGATATGTGTCTCTGGAAAATGTGACAGAGTCGTTGTTTCTGTACGAAGTAATATTTTATTTTGTTTGATGATATTTGACAGTACTAAACATTTATTGGGTCCTTACCTATGAAATTGGCGTATTTTTTATGTGTTTTATTCATTTCAATTTTAACTTCCAAAGTCTTTTTAAATTTCATTAATTCACTATATTACAAAGGTTTTAGATACAAATAATATGTTTAAATTTCTTACTTTTTACATGTGCTGCGAGTTGAATGCAGTGCTGCAATGCAGTGTTTCAATTATGCAGAGTAATATGAAGCTAACATTTTTTTGAGTAATTAAGATATGTAGAAGTGTTCAATATTCCTGACAAGGTTTTTGTTTGGTTTGCATTTGACGTTCCTAAATAATCCGCAAAATTAAATGTATGAAAACCACCGTTTTCATAAAACTCTCCATATTATGAAACGCCAATTTCATAGGTAAGGAACTAATATTTAGATTAAAAAACATTACTACTTAAAGAGAAAAATTACGATTGTGACAGAGTGGACAATTTCAGTACATTGAAAAAGATTACAGCCCAGCTACATTCAACTAAAGGTAACAAATTATCAATTTATTAAGGTTTGGGACTTGGTAAGCTTATTTTTCACTTTTTATAAATAAGGTGATATTCATCCAATAGATAAATATCAATTGGCATTATAAAACCTTTAGTTTACTTCTTAATAGTAATATTTAGATAACAGTTACAATGCAAATTGTAATTGGGAAACTGATATTTTTTTATCCAGAGATGTACCTAATATCACATCAATTGAATAACTTTCAACATTGTAGGTAATAAGGTTAAAGTAACATCACCATGGTTGCTTGTTGTGCATGCAGATGTAACTTTATAAGAAAAGTACCTGGAAGGCCGAACATCCCTTGGTTTGATTATAAATATTCCTGAAGATGACAAACTTGATATATAGATTTTTTGCCCACCAAAACTGCCAATTTTCCTTGAAATTGTTAGTCACTTTCAAGAATGTGATTACTACCAATATTGCCACCAAATATTGCTTGTTCAACAGTAGATTATAGCATGAAGGATAAACACTTAATGATACTAATAGACAACCTATTTATACAGGCATCTACACATAATTCATAAGAATTACTTGGAGAAATTTTTAGCATAATTGTTTTATCTTATGCATGGAAAATATCATATTGCTTTGGCAGATAATCTTAGAGTATAGACAGTGACAGTCAAAAATCATCACATTTTTCCAGATTAGAATGAACAATCGCATAGATATTTATCTAATTTCAGTTGTCATTTATCTATGAGGATACCGAATTAACTCTAATCATTATTTCTGTAATCTAAAAATATAAGTATCTATAAGCAATATAAGTATCAATAATAACACTAGTGATGAGTGATGCGGTTCTTGCAATGTTAACTGAATTGCATTTTCATGTTATTAGTATTAGTATATATACAATAACCAAACAACACAACAAATATTAAATAAGGCCTTTGCCTTGCTTTCTGCTGTATGCATGTATGATGTGATGTTTGTATGCAACATTGCAAATATTCCATCCCAGATTAATTCTTATGCACATGTCCACTGTCACTGGAAACTAGCTAACCCCTCATGTGAAAACACATTTTCTTATGTGGAATTGTTAAAATATATTAGTATGTAAGGTACCCATGTGAAGTCACAGGCAAATTTGATGAACATCTAAGTTTACAAGCCTTTAAAAAGAATAATGAAGCTTAAAGTGCCTATTGTATAAAACATGCATGGTAAGTAAATCAAATGTACCTGCCTACTTTTTTTCTATTTTCTATTCTATACTTAAAACTTTCATTCAGACCCCATACAAGAATGGGATAACTCAACAGAAGTGGATGCGCAATCTATCTACATCCAGGGAAGGGCCATTCAACAAACAATAAATAGTTTTTACCTGAGTTAGAGGGGAGTTATATTTATCTGTACTGTAATCAGGAAGGGATGAAAGGAAACAGGAGCCAGTAAAGCTTCAACTAATTAAAATATACTCACTCAAGACCAATAGAGAGCAGGTGCTGCCCAATTAAACGCACAATCTCCTGGTCAGTCTGTGCCATGCCAAGGGCGGGCGCGGGCAGGGCGCCGTTGCGGTCCGCGTCGCCGTTAAGGTGCGGCGCGGAGCCGTTGGCGTGGGGCTGGGTCATAGCGCCGGCGGGCGCTGGCGGCGCGGGCGGCGACAGCCTGCGGGACCGCTTGCGCGGCGGCCGGTGCCCAGCGCCCTCGTCGCCCGAGTCAGTGGAGGCCAGGCTGGCGGAGCGTGCGCGCCGCGCTGCCCCGAGCGCCGAGCTCACTGGCGCGCGCGCCTCATCGGCCTCCGCTTGCGCTGTCGACCGCCCGACACCGCGACGGCGACTCCGACACTCTGACGTCACGACAGACCGCTACGCACCACCCGCACTCAATGGACCATCTCCCTTTGTTCGTCACGGCGTACTATGCTTCTCGATTGTTCCCACTAAATGCCCTTTGTCTGCAACGCACAAATGGAATCACAATCAAGGAACCCGCGTTCGTTTGGAAATCCGTGGATCGCTATCGGATTTCAGAGCGTACACAAAAATCAGCTGAAAATGAAGCGACAGCTGTCTTTCTTCGATGAGTACAACATCACCCTTCTCTCCGTTTCGAACGACGTTCGTGTCTAGTTAGAGGCGTTCGGACGCGCATCGGGCGCTATCGTGTCGTAATGTAATGACCTCAAAAATATAATTATCATGTCATAGAAAAATGGCGCAAGCTTCAATACTATTTCTAGTTGCACATGCACAAAGTTAATAAGAAAGAAAACTTATAATATATCTCTCTAGCTTTAGCTATTTCTAGACAACATTTCACTAATCCACAAACAAAGCTAAAGCAAATCGGATGACGAAAAGTTTACAATTTAAGACATAAATATTATACATTCAAATATTTTAGTAATGCACAAATAAACTATTGCAATATTTAGCGTATTACAAAAGTAGGAAATATTCTAGATTTTATATCAATATTTCTTGGCATTGTTAAATTATTACAAAATTAATATTTTTAGTTTAAAGTGATTTTCGTGAAATGGAACGTATTTAGAACTATCATGAAGCGTTTTTCAAAATAAATTAAATATTTTTGTATGTCATGCTCATGGATAAACCACAGTCTATAAACCAATACAGTCGTTCGACGAAGCCGTCTAGACAGGGCAATCGTGCGGGGTGTGAGGGGCGAGGGGCGGGTAGGGCGAGCCCGAGCTGCATACGTCGCCATTGTTAGTAGCTCGGGACATATCTTTCAGGGCTACTGCGTGTCGTGTGTTGTATTTTGATGTGTTTAGAATAAAAAATGGTGCATACGACATGTGCTGTGCGAGAATGCAATTCATCATCTCGCACAAATAAAGATCTGCGATATTATCAATTTCCACACTCAGAAGAAAGGTAAATATATTATTTTATAGTGCTTAATTTACAACATTTTTGTCATGTCATGCCAACGTAAACAAAATGGCGGATGTAAAAGCGTGACGCCTGCTAGCAAAAATTTTAACTTTTCTCAAACAAAAAAATTACATCCATTTTCAAATTTAAAATGGCGGACATGACTTTTATATACAGGGTGTATACGGAGGGGTGGATCAAACGAAGGTCAAAGGTAGGGGACCTCAAGGGGCATCTGAATCACCCCCATGTATGTTCAGCAATTGTTAGTAGTTTCGGAGATACTGATCATTTTAATCGGATTTTTTGTCACTTTTCCTTATGTCCGTGATACGAAAAACCCCTAAATTCATGTAGTTATACTTTTTTTTTCCAGTGTTTTCTTACATGATTAGAATCACTGTGAAATAAGGAAGTTTTTAAAGCTAAATGCCATTTTTTGTTCATTACAACTTTTTGAGTAATCGCACAGAGTTACTTTCTCCATACTAAGGAAACCCCGCGTTTGATTTTCACCAAGTATGGAAAAACAAACTGTGTGTGTTTACTCAAAAAGTTGTAATGAAAAAAAATATGTTATGTAGCTTTAGAAACTTCCTTATTTCACAGTGATTCTAATCATGCAAGAAAACACTGAAAAAAAAAGGTATAAATACATGAATTTAGGGGTTTTTCGTATCACGGACATAAGGAAAAGTGACGAAAAATCCGATTAAAATGATCAATATCTCCGAAACTAATAACAATTGCTGAACATACATGGGGGTGATTCAGATGCCCCTTGAGGTCCCCTACCTTTGACCTTCGTTTGATCCACCCCTCCGTATACACCCTTTATAATAATGCGGGTGCTGTGCTGATTACGAAAAAGACATCCATGTTGAAATCAAAGATGGCGGACGTTATTTTTTCTTAAAAATCGATATGGGTGTCATCTTCGAGGTTCCTCGGAGTGCCGATTACGAAAATGACATTATTTTTGGAATCCAAGATGGCGGACGTTTTTTTTTTAAATATAATGATATGGGTGTCATTTTCGAGGTTCCTCGGGGTGCTGATTACGAAAATGACATCCATATTGAAATCCAAGATGGTGAACATAATTTCTTTAAACAAAATTGTATGGGTGTTTGAATCTAAAATCATACCTAAGTTATTTATGGCGGAACAAAGAAACGTACATACATACTTTAAACCTAAAACCATTACCCTCTTTTTTTGGGCAGTTGTGTAGTTTGTGACAACCCTAGGTAATTACTGTGGCCTTGTGCGGCGTCGGCATTTACGCAAACATCAAAGGCGTCGGCCCACTGTTAGTTACTCTTTACACTGTGGATAAACCATGATTTAAAAGGAAAACAATTGATTTCATTTAAATAATTTGATATTTAATAATATACAGCATAATATTGAAAAAATACCATATTATTGATTAATAGTTTGAAATTATCTCAGTGAACATGATCTGTGAAACTGTTTTAATGGCGCTTATTCACCGGAAGACCAGTTTGAAGTCACGTTAGCTCCATTCCTGTCACTCGTCATTCGAGCGAGACTTAATAAATCGAGAGATAGGGTTGAAGCTAACGTAACTTCGAACTTCTATTTTCAAATTAAGCCCTCACCTAGGTACTACCTACTGAGTTTCACAAATAAACTGTCAATCTTTGTTTTTTTTATTTGTACTAATGCGTGGTTTTGAATAAATGTATATTCATTTTTTATTTTTGCATAGCAGCCCGTCTTGCCGTCCGTCATTTAATAGCAGTGTTTTACCTTACAATAAAACACTTATTAAGCGAAATACCTTATTCGAAGCCTAATTAAATATTTGAGAGTGGCAACACTGTTTGGTGTGACGTAACGGTCGCTGATTGGTCAATATCCCCGCTCCTTTTTTCCCGCCACGAGTTTTCCTTTACTCCCACCAGGTGGCGTCGTTACGGCTGGAGCCGGAGCGCGCCTTCTCCTCATTGGATCTCAAAATTAATCGTTTTAATCAGTAAATAAAGCAATGTACCACTTAGTAATTATCTAAGTGAATGTCAACAAAAAATGAAGTGAAGTAAATGTTTTAAAACTATCCATACGACTATATACAGTGGTAGTGCAAAAAAACACCAAGTATAATATTAAAATACAGCTGAAAAGTGAAAGTGGAACATTGCAAATAAAATGAATCTACCGCCTGGCAGAAATAAAAGTATAGGCTTCGAATAAGGTATTTCGCTTAATAAGTGTTTTATTGTAAGGTAAAACACTGCTATTAAGCTTCAGTACCGTTATTCGAAGCCTAATTAAATATTTGAGATCTGTCTGTTATCGCCTGGTGGTGAGACGCCAATGTGATCAAGTTTAGGCACCTCATATTTATGTAAATAATGGGTTTGTAATTATTACCAAACCTTTTACAGAAATAGTAAGCTAGAAGCTTATTATTATTATTAGAAGTCAAAAAGAGAGATAATTCATGAAGTGTGATGAAGATTAATAAAATACCAGTAATCACTATGAATGTTTATTTGCAGACAATTTATAACCATAATTGAATCGTGGTAACAGTTTCATAAATGAATAACAGTATAAAATACAATGTATTGTTAGGTATGTAATCAAACACTGCAGTTTTGCGTTGTAATAAATAATCTAAGATTAGTATATAATAAATTGAAATCCACTGGTAAGTGTTTATTATGTAAAAATAAATGGAATCGGTACAGACTGTTATACTTATTTACTCTCCCCTCTTAGCCAACAAGTACAAAAATACATGATTATAATCAAAATTTGTACACATACATTTCAGAATCTTAATTATCTACTGGAGCAAAGGTTTTGGTTACAGTAGAGGCCGGTGCTAATTGCTTAATTTCCCTACAATAGTAGTTTAAAAACGTGTTCTGTGAGCGCCAGTTGCCGCGAGCTAGGATATCATCTAAAGGGAGGTCCTGTACCCAATTTTTCGATGCTACTGCTGGGCGCACGCTACCCGGGCTGGCTCGGATGCCGGCGTCCAGCAGCGCTTTCTTAACCCAGTTCGCAACAACTGTTCGAGATGCCGCCTTGGAAGGGCCACACGTTGTTATAAACAAATTATCAAATTTACATATGCTACAGTACTGCTACGTCGTTCGGCTGATAGCGAGATAACTTTTTTAATCCAAAATATGGGATCTAAATTTTTACAATCCTTATTTTGAAGTAAACGCCATCCCGATTGCCTACATGTCGCAGAATCAGTCTTAGATCCGAAGATAGGCCAAAATGTTATTGAATGTTCAGTTATGACACAGTCATTGCAATTAATGGATAATAGTGTAAGGTCATGGACTCTGCGGCCTGAACATAACAAAAGCAGAATAGCGGCTCGCTTTGAACATTCATAAAGGCTATTTTCATTGACAGCACCGTTTCTTAATGACTCTATTAAAAAGTCCGTATCCCATATGGGTACTTTGTTTACTTTAGGAGATTGAATGGAAATAGCCTTTAAAGCATGCTTCACAAGAGTGTGAGAAGCTAAATTAGAGTGCATATCAGGGTCAATAAGGGTAACAACTGCAGACTTATGGACTAAAATTGTAGAATAAGCTAGACCGATTTTTTGGTGTAAATCAATTAGAAACCTGGCCAGGTCGGCGGCACGGGGCTTAAAAATATCAACTTTATGATCTCGTGACCATGAGCACCACCGTTCCCAAGCTGGCTTATACGTTTTTAAGGAAGATTGTCGCCAGCTAGAAAGTAACAAGTTCTTTTGTTCCTGCGACCAACTCCTTACACTCTCCGCCCACCCCCACATATCCATACTTCCAAGGTCATGTCCTGGGTTTGTGGTGGTGGTTGGCCCGTGGCCGTGTCCACTAGGACTTGATCCAGAGTAAGTATTGTGAACGGTGGAGCTAGAGCTCGATTTTTGAGGTCGGGCCTCCAAAATACCTTCAGCCACCGCGGGGCTACGATCAAGTATAACCCTGTTGCTGTGTTCAGGTGAGATAGGACACGAGGCATCAGAAATGGAGGTGGAAATACCCAGGCCAGCTGAAACTCCCACGTGCGACTGAATGCATCGTGAAATTGAGCTTGGCGATCGGTCGCGTCTAGTGAAACATAATTGGGGACTACATGCGCCATTTTCGACGCGAATAGGTCTATTGTTGGGGTTCCCCACTTCAAGAATATTCTGTTTGTGATTGTGGGCAGGAGATGCCACTCGGGGTTGGCAGATAGGCGAGAAAGCCGATCTGCCTCGCAATTGTAACTCCCGGGGAGATAGTGAATTTGGAAATGAATATTGTAACGGTCTACAAGATGAAACATTTTGTAACATATATTCATTAGGGCCGGAGACCGAGTTCCTCCCTCGTTCCTTAAGTAGGCAACTACAGTTTTGTTGTCGCTTTGTATCATTAGAGTTGAGTTTGCTAGGTAACGACAGAGACCTTTTAAGGCGTATAGAACTGCTAGCATTTCCCTCCGATTTGAATGGAGAGTTGATTCGCCGTGAGACCATTGTCCCCATAACTTTACATTCTCTATTTGGGCACCCCAAGCTAGCATTGATGCATCGGTCACGAGATAATGGTGAATTGGTGGATAGTGAATCAACGAATCGCTGTTTACATTGTTCATCCACCAAGACAGTTCGAGCAGAGCCTTCTGTGGAATAGGAAATCTGTGATGGACGGGCATGTATAGAAGGCGTTGACAAAACATTAAGAGGGCTCTGTGATTTAATCGTCCTCGCGAAACTGGAAAACTGGCAAAGTTTATTGACCCCACTATGCTTTGGGTTTCTTTTAGGCTCGCTGACCTTCGATTTAACAAGACCCCTATTTTCTGCTTTAGTGCCGTGCATTTCTTGGCCGGTAGGAATTTCCTGTTGGTGTGAGGGTTCCAACATATACCTAGGTACTCTATGACCTTCAGAGGGGACAGCTTGGACTTTATATGATTGACCTGCCAGCCTAACTGTTTTAGTAAATGGACAGTCTCGAGGGCTTGTTTTGTTAGGGTCTCTGGGTTTTGGTGTGCTAGTAGAAAATCGTCTAAATAAACTATGACCCTGATCCCTTTTTCCTTAAAATTTGGGCAACCCAATTGGTTAGAGACGCAAACATTTTTGGGGCACAGGCTAGACCAAAAGGTAGACAGGTCATCTGTAGCAGATGACCGTTGAAGATCAACCTGAGAAATGTCTTGTGGTTTTCCGCGACTGGCAAGTGGAAATAGACATCCGATAAATCTATTTTTACCAGCCAATCTGAGGGTTGTAGAAAGGCTGGGATTCGATGCATGTTTATTAGTTTGAATTTTAGGATTGGTAGGTACCTACAAATTTAACCTTTTCAGGTTGAAGATTGGACGGGAGGAGCCGTCGCTTTTCGGGGTCAAGAACATTGGAGAGACAAAACTGGGGCCATGGCTCGCAGGTTCTAAAACTCCCTTTTTTAATAATATTTGAATGGCTTCCTGCATTCCTTTTGAGTATGGGGTTTGAAACTTTTGATTGGGCAAGAAAAGCGGGGGTTTCCTGTAAAAAGGGATTCGAAAACCTAGGATCAACTTTATTAAGGGTGAAGGGGCATGGAGCGATTCCCACACGTCTACGAAGTTCTTTAGTTGCCCCGCTCGAAAAGTGCTCAAGTCAGAACTTCCTTTTTTTGGGTATAGTCCCTGCGCGGAACGTACTGCCCTGACCTACCCTGATTACGGGCGCTTGGTTGCTGATAGCCAGAGGGACCCTGGGGTCTTGGTATTGTGTTTCGTTGGCGAACGGACCTTCCTTGTAAACTTGTAAACGGTCTGGTTGGGCGAAAAGTGTCGCGCCAGCCCATCATAAAATTGTGATTCCCTTGCACAGGCAACGGTCTGGATGGGTCGAAGTAAGCACCTTGCGCGGGTGCTTTATGACCATAATTAGTTTGACTTGTGCCTGCTTGCGCAGCAGGTTTATTTTGACTTGCCGTTCGAGTCGGCCAAAAAATCTTAGAGCTCCCGCCGTGTCTCTATGGCTACAGAAAAGGGTTCCTTTTGAAAGAGATGCTGAGAGCTTGGCGGAATCTTTCTTAAGTATTCCTTAAAGAACTTGTCCTTTACTGAGCGGAGAATGTTATCTCGTCGCTGTTGAATAAGGTCAGCACGGTGACCACAAGCTAATTGCAAAGTGTCATTGGAAATTTTTCTAAAGCTACCCTCAACAAAAAGTTCCTTAATTTTATCTTGCAACGACTGCGGGGTCAAGTCTGTGGTGTTTCGCGACCATGTTACCAGTGACTCAAAGGAAGCCTCGGCGGCCTCGCCTTGTTTAATGAGTGCGTGTGTTAGCGCCGCAAAGCCGCGTTCGATAACACTCAAGTTTGAAAATTTATCGAAAGGTTTTAATTCGTCATTTGTCTCAAGGTCTGTAAAGGCCGGTTGTGAACAGTAAGACTTTTGTACTTCAGAATATCTAACATTTGACCAGTCTTCTGAATCAAAGTGCTGAACAGCAGTTAAGAGGTTGACGTGAGCGGGCAAGGATTTTGGAATCGATGACTCCTTAAGAACGGTATTTAACGAGAACTTTATAGCTGATAAATTATCATCGGAAGCCTGGGCTTCCTGATCGACTGTTTCATATAACTCGCCGCTCACGTTACCCTCTATTTCATATTCACAGTCATCCGAAGGGGCTATGGGGCCCATGGATTGTAATTGCAACATATTACTGATACAATTTTGAATTTCGCTAACCTGATTGGTCAACTGCTGTATAGCATCACTATCGCTACGCCGTTGCCGCTTCCGTTTTGGCGCAGACCGTGATTTCTTTGCTTTCCTTTTTGAAGCTACAGGAGGCGGCGGTGGCGGCTGTGATGACAGGTCTGGAGTGGGTGTAATCTCCTCTTGGGATGATGAACTCGAGCTAGAAGAACTTGAGTCCGACATGCTGTTTTATCTCACAGTATTAATCTGTAAAATGAACTACGATTAATATTAAAAATAAATTATTTTTCGAACGGTAAAAACCGTTAAATAATAAAACAGCAAAACTTACAAATTCCTTGAATTTGTCAACCGTACGTTTCGACAAACAAGACGCCAATGAGGAGAAGGCGCGCTCCGGCTCCAGCCGTAACGACGCCACCTGGTGGGAGTAAAGGAAAACTCGTGGCGGGAAAAAAGGAGCGGGGATATTGACCAATCAGCGACCGTTACGTCACACCAAACAGTGTTGCCACTCTCAAATATTTAATTAGGCTTCGAATAACGGTACTGAAGCTTAATGCAGAATTACTAATATTGTCGCAACTTGAAACCCTACTTTGAAAATCAAAGTTCCAAGTACGTTAACTCTATCTCTTTCTCTCAATAAAGTCTCAAATGACTAGTGAGAAAGAAAGAAGCACTCGAGGGCTTAGCACGGTCTTCCAAGCTCCGCCTACCGGTTTCGCTAAATCGCTCGCAGTGGTGTTACACACACCACGACTTCTGTGCAGGAAAGCAGGATTGATAGTGAGTGGGCCGTATATTTTATTTATAACCTGTAATAGTAAATGCTGGAAAATGTCAAAAATTACAAACAAATATAATTATTTATATGAAAATTGTAAATAGAAAATGAAGCTCGTCGAATGCATTTTTCTACTCTATTTCATTGTTTCTCCTACGAATTTGCAACTCCTTATTAATGTGAAAAATCAGGTAAATATTTTTACTCGGCAATAATAAAGACATACTTTTGATTAGTCCGTACATAAATTGGTTTCTATTTTCTTACACTTACAACTTTCCTATTATTAGTTAGTAGTTATTAGTTTAATAATTCATTTTTTAAATCAGGTCTTATTGGTCTCAGGTCTTAATTAATTACATATGGCTTTTTAATGTGAATAAGAAATCTGCAGGGTGGCGACGTGATGCAGGAAACCATCACGGCGAACGTATCCGAAGACACCGTGACACTGGAGTTCTTGCGGCTTGACGGTATCTTTGTTTCACAGCTCGTGGACTTTGCCAATGTAAGCTAAAATTTGTTAGTTAGTAGACAAAGTAGCTGATGTGACGGTACCAATGCCAATTAGTAGAATAATGATGACATGTTCAATGAGTATTCAACCACTCATAACCAGCCCTAACCCTGATCATTATTCTGATCTTAATCAGTATAGTGCAAGATTGTGAGATTGTATTTCAGCATTCTTTGGTCTAAGCTTTTACATTGCCTAAATAGGATTTATGGCACTTTGCAATTTCACACTTCTTGCTACGCCACCAGCTGACACTAACCAAAGCGCAATCAACCAAAGTATAAAATAATAATTATAGAATATATTGAAAAAAATTAAAACCATGACTGTAGTTAAGTTAATATAGATGTACATCAATACTGAATTCTGATATTATACAGTACTTCTTTTTCTTCTTTAGCATATGCACCCACCGTTGCACAGTGTGAAATCTGCCCTTAAAAACGGACATATATCATTTTGGAACTCAAACGATAGATTTCACCATTTCAAATGCAAGACGATCATACCGGAGTGCCAATTCTACTCAGAACTCGAGTTTTTTTTTTAAATCTTATTTTTCTATGAAACTCAAAATTTTCATAGAATTGCGTGTAACTGCAAAAGTATAGAATAATCACCGATTATCTGTTTAGATATCAATAGCATCTTGTTTCAGGTACGTAATAAAAAAAACTAGGCGTGTTTTTATGGAAGCAGTACAAAGTAATAGTTGATTTTTTCTTTTTTAGTTTTTATTTTATTTTCCCCTAACCCTAGCGTATTAGCATTTGATACTTACCTAAAATATTCGTTGAAACCATTACTATCCACCCCTAAAGTATCAAATCAAAATCTAGCAGGATCTTGGAAATATCCATATTTAAAAATGTTCGTTTAGGGTTGTCAAAAGCATGTTATTAAACGTCTTATTTAAATGTGGGTGTATTAATAAATTGTCCCGATAAATTGAAGTTCTTAAATGTGATTTCCATGTCTTATCTCCGTTCACTGATATTTTCTAAAAATAAAATTCTCTTATGAAAGTGTTTCGACCCAACTACACCATAACTAACTTTTCTTATTGGTGAAATGATATAATATGTTTGCAGAAATGGAGTTGAGTAGACTGAATTAACGTGTCATAGATTTTATCATTTATCATAGATATTTGAGAAAGCGATGTTTGACCTAAATCCTTAAAGCGACCGATCGCCATAAATTAAAATAATTGAATTGAATTGACTTTAGCTTTGGCATTGACAGTTAGCTATCAAAACAACTCGAAAATTGCATGATTGCTTTTAGTTATTATAAAAGTGTGCATTTATTATTAATTCGATGGCAGCAGCCGATACTCTCGAACCTTCAAGAGTATTCGCAAATTCCCAACAAGGTTCCAACAATATCTTTACCAGACTAGACGCTTATAAATTGTTCCTTGCACTTGCAAAGCAAAAGGGCAAGAAATGTCGCCCCCTGGATGTAAGCTTAGAAGATCGAACTTTCGCAGTGCTGAATACTTTGGAAATACATACGGAGTACATAAATAACAAAAGACTCAAAGATCTAATCTCCAAACTTACCAGTAAATGCGAAAACTTATACAAATCATGTAAATACAATATGATTTTCTTCATTAAAAAGCACACAGTTTGGTTAAATGGAGACCTAAAACCGGACCTTTCAAAATGTTTGGATCCGCTTCTCTATCGCCCGCCTGTTTCCGAAACTGAATCTGGTTTAGTAGGCGATTCAATTTTCGAATTTGCTTCAGAACCTACCGTTCCTTACGCTGGTCCAAGTAACAATCGCGATTTCGAATCTGACATAGGTAATCCCAAAACCGATGTTTCTCATATAGATTTTCCGATATCTGAGCAAAGATGTGAATCAAAGTACGACGGACTGAGCGAAAGACAAAAACGAAGAGTTTGCAAAAACCTACAAGAAACCCTAAGTAATGAACCATCTGCTAAACTGATCAAGGTTTTGTCGAGTAGTTTAAAAGCAGAAGGGCAAAACCTCACAAAACCGGCATCAAAAAACTTTGAATTTGTTGTTAATTCCTGCCTAGCTAGTCCGTCAAGAGCAATCAAAATAGCCACAAAAATCAAAAAAGATCCCCAGCCCTATAGCCCAGAGGAAGCTTTAGCTATCTATATAGATCGAAAATTCACTGTAGATACATACAAATTTCTTGAGTATGATTTAAAATCGAGAGGCTATCCAGCATTTCCGTCATATCATCACATTCGAGCCGCAAAGAAAGATTGTTACCCTGATGCCCCAGTTCAAGTATCTGAAAGAGATGCATCGATACCTTTATGCAGCCTTATTTCACACACATTTGAAAGAATAATCAAATCGTGTGACGATACCATTTCAATTTATTGTGCTGAAAAAAATCTCGAATTGTTAAATTGCGTTTTTGAGGGCTCTTGGGGATTTGACGGTAGTTCAGGACAATCGCTTTACAAACAGAACTTTTTTCAAAGCGAAGAAAATGATAGTAGCATATTTGTTACTACTTTCATTCCCTTACGAATTACGACTGAAGGAGGCCGCGTGGTGCTGTGGTTAAACCCAACCCCAACTTCGTATAGGTATTGTCGGCCAGTTCATACTCAATATCGGAAAGAGTCAAAAGATTTAATCCTTTCCGAAAAAAAAATGATAGAAGACCAAATTGAAAGGCTAACCACATTCGAGGTCACTACTTCAAAAGGACAAGTAATATCAGTGAAATCTCAACTCTACTTGACCGTCATAGATGGCAAAGTCCTTAATATCATAACTAATACTAGTTCACAACTTCGATGCCCTTTTTGCAAGGCTACTTCAACACAATTCAACAAATTAGATATTGTTTTTTCACAGCCTACCGATAAAACTCTTTTGCGGCATGGATTAAGTCCACTTCATGCGTGGATTCGCGTGTTTGAATTTCTATTGCATCTGGGATACAAAAATCCTGTTAAGAAATGGAGAATCGGACATAATTCACCAGAAGCAACTAAAGTCACTGAAACAAAAAAACGTATCCAAGAAGAGATCAGAAAAAGATTAGGGCTTTTGGTGGATGTTGTCCGACCTAATTCAGGAACAACAAACGACGGAAACACCGCGAGAACTGCTCTAAACGATAAAAATCGTGCCATTTTCGCTGAAATACTAGATATTCAACAGTGGCTGCTGGACGATCTACATACAATGTTAGTAGTTTTGTCTAGCGGATTGCCTATTGACGCTAATAAATTCGGCGACTTTTGCAAGTTAATTGCATCTAAGTACGTTTCAGCATATGAATGGCATCCGATGACGGTGACATTGCATAAAATTTTAGTCCATGGCAAGGAAATAATTGAAACTTGTGCTTTACCCATAGGGTTACTTTCGGAGCAAGCTGGGGAAGCCCGAAATAAATTCTGGCGTTATGACCGTGAACACCATTGTAGGAAGTTGGATCGGGAAAAAACCATGTTGGATTTGTTTCATAGAGCACTGGAGTCGTCTGATCCTTGTATTTCCAACATACGGCTTAGAGACCGGCAAAATAAATTAAAGCGATTACCTCTGCCACTAGCCGCTATAATGTTACTCAAACCATATGATGTCCAAACGGAAGAACATTTTAATGAGTCACGAAGCGATGATAACCTTTTAAGCAATTTAGAAGGCCATAGTCATGAAAGCACAGAAGTTCTTCAAAACGAAAACAACATAATATTTTACTGAACATAACACCTAGTTTTTAAAATTAAAGATTTATAGTGTATTTATGTATTGTAATGCTAAACAAATAAGCGTCTTTAACGCAGACACAAGACTCGATTCACAGTTAAATCTTGATGTATCACCTTTTATCAGCAGAAATCTTCTGACCACCTTCCAGCTCCATCATCAGGTCAGCACAATGTTATCATGTTTTATGGTTACTTAAAAATTAAACTTTTCTATACAAATATTATGTGGAAAACATGCGACAACCCTATTTCCATAGTTATCAGAAAAAAATTTAGAACGAATTATCTCAGAGATCCTTTGAGATTTAGATCTAATTTTTTTTTAGTGTTTGCTGCACGTGTAAACAATTGTTTTGACTAGTAATAAAATCCTAATGCTTTGAGATTTCTGATAAAAAAAATAAAAAACAAAATTAACAAAAACCTAAATAATTCAAACAAAATAACAACTAGAGCTCTATTTTTTATATAATACACACGCCATGCATTGTTTAATTTATTGTCACTGTGATTTGCGTTTAGTTTTGTCGAAAACTGGAGATTTTCCATGTTTGTGTTTTTTGTAAATAAAATTTAAAAAAAATATTTCTCGAGTTCTGAGCAGAATTGGCACTCCGGTATGATCGTCTCACATTTGAAATGGTTAAATCTATCGTTTGAGTTCCAAAATGATATATGTCCGTTTTTAAGGGCAGATTTCACACTGTGCGTTGGGCATACACCTCTCCAATATACTACAGTAGACTATAATATTTGAATTATTTACAGAATGACCAATTTGCTGTTAGGTGATGGGCATCTTAGCCTAAGTGTGCAAAATGTGGTTACAGAATTATGAACAAGTTTTTAGAGTTGTTGGTAATTCTGTAGCTCTGCCTACTCCACTCTGGGAATAAAGGTGTGAGTTTATGTATGTATGTATGTATGACCAATTTAAATATATTTTTAGGATTGTACTTGTCGATTGATTTTAATGTGTTAAACATCACCAATCCTTTATGCAAATTGAAATTTAAGATATCAATATAAAGTTTTGTTTACATAAATATGATACATGCTTTAAAGTTAGTCACCAGTTAGGGTCATTTCCAAAACTTACAACATAAATGTTTGACCATACTTTTGAATCAATTTACACACTAAACACTAATAAGATTGATATTATTCGTGTCCAACAGGAGGTGGAGGCCATGAAGGTTGTAATACCTGGTGAAGAGGAACTAGGGCAATCTGGGTCTCAGACATTATGCTTCCTTACACATGCTGCACAGGCCGATTTTATTACTCCAGATGCAATGGCCAAACTCAGACAGGTAAATGTTGCAGAAGCAAAATGAATTGAGGTAAGGTCTTGTTGTCATTTAACATCAGGTGAGACTGAGATCAAAAGCAAACCAAAGCCAGTATCTTTTTGTGGGTACATAACAAAAAGGTACATTCAATGATGAGTTGGTGTTAAAGATTAATTGAGCTAGCACAACTATAATAAATGAGTGAACAAATTGTGCATGTATGTGATAGATAACAATAGGAAACAGAACTGGTGTGTATTATAATTGTATTTGTGTCTTGTCTACCATTGACCTTGTACTGATTGATTCAGAAAAACCCTGGAACCGTGCGCATCGCGGAAGAGGCTCGCGGCTGGCGTCAGACAACAGCTACAGCGTGGGGCGCGCGGGTGGCGCAGCGTCTGTCGGCGGCGGCAGCGCGCCACTGCGAGCCTGCGCGCGACCGCGTCTATTTGCGCGCCGCCGACCTAGCGCGGTGGGCCCCCCGACCTGGTGAGTTCTGTTATGGTGTCGAGAAAGAAGGTTTTCCACAATTTATTTCTAGAATGCACAAAACCCCTTTTCACACTATGTGAAGAATAGACTGGCACTCCAATTAGAAAATGTGGACTGCCCTGGGCAGCAATTTAAGATGTCCAGCAGGGATTGAAAATAAAAATAAAATTGTAAATGTAATAAGTAATATGAATGGATTTTATAAATCGCAATTCTCAAAGAATATGAAAATACCAAAAAAAAAGGCCAAGAAATACGGATGACACAAGCATTTTAAGCTGCTAATTAGGCAGCGATTTGACAGATCCAATATGCACTGCGACATCATGTCATGTAACAGGTCGGCCATATAAAGTCCATGTAAATTCCGTTTTTCTAGAAAGAGATAGAAAAATCTTTTTTATATGTATTAAAAAAATGATTTTTCACAACCAATGAGATAGCTCTAATACTGAAAGTTGGTATTACAGCTATCTCATAGGTTGCTAGAATGCTAGATTCAGAATTATTGAATAAAGTAACAGTATAAAGGTGTAACAGGGTTGGACCAATCATCATATGGGTCGGGTGTGACGCCTTTCCCGGCTCGTGCATTGGCAGACGCAGCTGATGGGGCTGCACTGGCACCGTGTGTCACTGAGACTGACCGCACCAAGGAGTGCATCTGTCATGTAGAGGTTACTACTCAATTATTTTTTTCTAGTCTCTTATGGTAGTGGTGGATTTCTCTATTTTGTTTCTTTATTAAACCCACATAGACGGTAGGTAAAAATACCAAGTTCTAGTCTCTTCATGATATGATATAGTTCAAATTAAAAGCTATAAGAAAATATAAATCATATTTTAAATGAGCATGGAATTTGATTCAATAGGAAAGATACTCCTGACTAATACAATTTCTGCAGGAACTTATTATTTAGTTATACTTGAAACTTAAATATTTGCTACAGGTTTGTGTTAATTGGTACCCATGCGGCCTGAAGTATTGCAAGGGCAAGCCACAGGGAGGATTGAGCTACCGCTGCGGCATAAAAACTTGCCACCGATGCTACCGCTACCATTTCTACGTTAAGTGGCACAATTCCTGCTACAACTACACGTGACACCACGCCTGGCCATCTGCCAACCAATACCAAATTTATCTAGTCGCTTCTACTGTAATAGCTCTTAGTACATATTTTTATAAAAGCCTCTGTATATGACAATACTTGCAAATATTTTGCTATGATTGTGTACTTTATAAGCAAAAATGAATGACTGTCTTTTTCAATTAATGTTTTATTATTATATATTTATAACTAAGAACCTAACTACAATAAGGATTCCAGCATTAATGTTTTACACAGGTACATTTATTTATGAAAAATCATCTTAATCTGATCATCTCAATATGATGCCGAATCACTAAGATTTAATAACAACCTGGGAATGGCTCATGTCTGTTCTTACGTAGTACAAATTGGATTTTCCTCTCCATGTCCTCATTATATATAGCTTTACATTTCTCGTGGTTAACACGCCGCCTAGTCTGTAACACAACAAATTTAATAATAAACAAGAAGCCTTAGGACCTGTACAGATGTACTGCAAAAAGGCAGTTCAAGTGCAGTTCTGATGCAGTTGACGTAACTGTATTAAAACGTACGTACTTCAACTGCATCAGAACTGACATTATGCAGCTGGGATTCATTGCAGTTCAAAATGCCGTCAGTCTGTACCGGCCCTAAGTTTGGCTTTTTAATTTTCGATGGCAAATTCAATGGCATGGCTGAGATTTATGTTGAGAGTTAAATTAGCTTTCACTGATGTATTACTAGTACTGTAGACCCGCACCTGGAAGGGTTTCTCGTAATATCGGGTGAGCCTGAACTGTTCCAGGATACCTTCTTTGCCCAATATTCGATTCACCAGCCTGCACGCGTCATCCACATTGTTGTTCTTAACAAATACTGTGCGAGCAATGAATGAAGGGTGCCTATTGCTTAATAACTTCAACGTTAGGAACATTTTTTAATTAGCGTATTTAATTGAAAAAAAAAGCGTAAATTTAGGGTTATGTTATAGATTAATGTCAGATGTGACAGCTTTGAGGCGTTTTCTAATGGACACCTATACCGGTGTATGCTAACTTAACGGCTCCCACAGACAAACTTGCGGCTCGATATGTAGTCCATAAAATAACGGCTGGCCATACACCATCCTTCCTATCGTCCAATCTGCAGTTTGTCAATACAGGGTGTAATCGTTAAGTGTCTCCAGGCGATTATTCTGCTACTATTACAGATATGAAAATAAATAAATTGAAAACAAGTATGAGATTAGTAGAAAGGTTTAATGTCAAAATTTATGATAAGTCTCGTTTGATTTTTAAAAAGTGATTGATGTAATTTTACTCATTAGGTAACGCACTTTCGATATCAGTTTTTTTTTTTATATCTTTAATACTTGCGGCATTATACTAGTTAAAATGTAACAAAAAAAAATATGTGAAGAGTGGTGCAAACAGTGGTTAATGAAAAGAAAACAGTTTACTAATACAAATTATTTACAGATGATTGTAATTATTTACGAATGAATGAAGAAACTTACATTAAACTTCTCACGTTAGTTACTCCTCTAATTGAGAAGCAAGACACTGTTGACCTGACTGAACTGACGATCGTCAACCGCCATACACGGTCCAATCGGCATGATCTTAACGCCATGTTCAAGCCAAAAGAATCGAAATTAGATTGTGGCGTCAAGTATAACTGTCATGCCAATTCACTCCCACACACGGTCAGTTCTAACTGATCCAATCGGTAGCGTCATGCCGATTGGACAATAGGAAGGATGGTGTATGGCCACCATAATTCCATTTCAGTGCCTAATTTAAATAATGCCTCATAAATGCCACAGTGACTTCATACAGACAGAATTTCGAATTGAAGTCAATAAACAAACAACCGAACAATTTTCAGAATTATTTTATTAATCCTTGAAAAATGGCGAACGAAAGCGAAATAAAGTCGCTAATGTCGTTGTCGTCCAAGTCGGAAGTAAGCACGACGGCGGTGACGCGGTCGCGCTGGCGCAACGCGCCTTTGCACGAGCGTTGCTCCGCTGCCGACATGCTTAAACTTAAAGAAGCCTTCGATAATGCCTACCTGCACAAGTTACTGCCCTTCGAGTTTAGGGAACTGCTGCGGACTTTGCTCAACGTCGAGTATGACGACGAAGAATACAAAATATTGTTTATGAAGGTACCAATGTACCTAATTAAACAGGTAGATAGGTACCGTCAAGTGTAAAAATATGGGAGAACGCAAAATCTTAAAAATATGACCCAATTGCAACTTCGTATCATGCTTTTATACAATACAATAGAATTTTTTAGATACTGTACTGTAATGAGATTTTATGGGATTGTTGCTTTAAAATCGTTAGTTTCGTTACAGAATAAATAATACTTTATACTTACAAAATAGAATAGGTGCGCCAAGCTTATTTATTACCTACATAACTATTGAATGCATTTCTTAGTCGTCTACACTTTTTTGTTTTATGTTCAAAATGTTATCGCATATTTCCAAAAAAGACATGCCAAAAACAACAGTGACCACGATCGTTGCAATGCGACCGAAACTTCGAGGCAATAATGAATAAGTACCTAATGATTATTTTAATTTAACTCTATTATTCCCGTTTAACTTCAAATGTGACCAAAATATTGCCTGTGAGACGTCTGGGAACAAGAGCAATTCAAACGATTCCATGCACTTCAGGAGGTCCCAAAGAAGTAGACACTCGAAAGATGCTCGAACGGTATTCAAATGAGTAGATATGATCTTCCTGGGCCAGTCGGGCAAAAGTTTACTTATGCTTCTTGTAGTAGTAGTCGTAGTCATATAGTTCCGCGCATCCAGTAGCAGGGCGCGATCTGAAGCTGGTGCTTTTTAAAGTGTAGTTTACTTTCGCTTAAGATAAACACAAACCGGAACGGCGAGATCGAGTGGGACGAGCTAGTCTCGCACCTGTTGCTGGGCTACTTCGCCAACGACCCGGAGAACCAGCGCGCGTCGCTGCAGCTGGCCATCATGGGCCGGCCCACCGTCATGCGCTCGCAGCACCGCCACCCCATCTCCAAGATCTGTTTCTGCCCTGACGTGGACAAGGTGTAGCAACTGTTAAACATTTTAACGCCATGACAAATGAAAATGCAAATGTCGGCAGATAAAATAAAGAGCAAATATTAACCTCTGTCAACCGTGACGGATATATCCGTTCATGTCATTAAAAGGGTTAACAATAAAATACTTACGAATAAGGTAAATTTGTCGCGTTTAACAATGTAAATAATAATTCATGGTTCAGGTTCAGTCTGGTCGTGACGTATATATTAAGTTTTTACACCATTAAGTCCCATTTTAGACTACAGTAAATAACCGTCTTGATTTAAGAACAAGTTTAAATACGCGTAGGTCACCCGTTGTCCTCGATTTGTTTGTTGCTCGGGCGGGTATCTTTTTCAGACCTTTTCTAACTAGCACCTTTATAACCTTATGCTATGAGTCTTATACCTTCCTAATTCTTTATATACCTGCTTACTCGGTATATAGATTTGATAAATTGGTTGTTATTTATCGGTTAAACAACAACAACAACAGCAACATTGGGCCGCGTCTCTATCTACTAATTCACACGATGCAAACAATACCTATTATAAATAATGGCACGTTGTGGCAGGATCGCAGTACGAACCCACTGCAGGGCTCGTATGTGACGGCGAGCCGAGACGGCCAGCTCAACTGGTGGACGCTTGATATGTCGCTGCTGCGCACTGCTTTCTCCTCAAGTCGTTAGTATTACTCTAAAGTTCTACGTCCAACTTAACATTCTCCAAGTTACTGCAGAATAAAATGGACTGTGAGCTCTAGGTAGGTACATGGTTTCAATGCGGTACATGATCAGATGTTTGTTCAGATTTGTACCATACAAATGTCAGAGAAACGCGAAGAACTGTCCGGGTCAGTAGTTCGGTAGGCACGGTATCACTATCATACGCGCTCTGCAGCAAAATAGATTTGGTTTCAAAGCTTGCCATGTCACCACATGCCACGCCTGTGAGTCTCTTGGCCTTCCTCATGCCATAGCATTTCTTTAATTTGTTGAATTTGTACCATAACGCGAAAACGGAAGTTGTTCTTAGTCCCTTTGGTTCGAATCTTCATTCTCCACTCATCTGCATTGTACGGCGTCGCAGCTTGCTTAAAGGTCCGCACGACGTGGGTGACGGACCTCGTGAGCATGCCCGACGTGAACATCGTGGTGACGAGCTCGACGGAGCGCGACCTGCGCTTCTACGACACCACCGCCAAGACCTTCACGCTT
Organism: Acleris laterana; assembly: GCA_963966035.1. Taxonomy (NCBI): domain Eukaryota; kingdom Metazoa; phylum Arthropoda; class Insecta; order Lepidoptera; family Tortricidae; genus Acleris; species Acleris laterana. Next base: position 11,553,557 of record OZ014447.1, read on the forward strand.
AAAATCATCATCACTAGCTGGGAATACATGGCGAGTATCACTTTAGTTCCACTTTTAGACATTGTATACCTACGTAAAGTAGGGTTTTAATTTTAACTAAAGTTAATGCTTATTAAAGTCCTAACACTTCCAGCTGTAACGTTTCCGTCTGCTGTTCAGGAATGTTACCTACCTAATAATGACATTATACTTAATTATACGATAATACAGATCCACGGGCGGGGACGGTATATTAAACTCGTTATTACTTGCCCCACCTGCTTTCTTGCGTTTCCGGAGATACTCGCAAAAGTAAAAATAAATAATAAAAGTTAAAGCAATGAAGTAACATGATAATTACTATTATTATCATTAAGTAATTAGTCTAAGTAGCTTCATACAGTACTAAAAAGTTATTTCAATATGCCAATAAATCAAAAAAATATTAAAAAACATGCAATCGTAAAAAAGTTCATTTACTTACCCGCAAAAAGTCGGCGCGGAGCACAACTTTTGCATTAAAGGTTCTGCTGACATCTGATTGGTCACAACGTGTTAGGCATCATATTCATAATCAACGGTATGAAAAAAAAACATAAGTAATTTTGATTTTGGAAATTTTATTGTCACTTAAAACGTTATTCATCAGTAGGTAGTAAGGCAGCAAAAATGTGCGGGTGATAACAGTTAGGAATAGAATGAATGTCCTACTGACATCTGATTGGTCACAACGTGTTAGGCATCATATTCATAATCCACGCAGCCACGGTATGAAAAAAAATACATAATTTACATTTTGGAAAATTGATCGTAACTTTGAACGTTATTCATCAGTAGGTAGTAAGGCAGCAAAAATGTGCAGGTGAAATAGAGATAACAGATATAGAATATAGAGTCATCTAATTAAGGAATTTGTCGGTAGTAACTCATGGGCCTGTTTCAGATATGCACAATGAGCTACCATTTCGAGAAGGACATAAACGAGAACTGCATCCTGATCCTTGGCGACGTAGGCGGGTTCGTGCGCGTGCTGACGTTCTCGCCGGTGGCGCGCGGGCCCTTCCGCAACCAGGCGGGCCGCGCGCTCGTGCAGCTGCGGCACATCGACCTGCAGCGCCGCGTGAGCCCCCCGCCCAGTGGTGGCTGGCTCCAGATTGGATAGGGAATGGGAAAATTGGTTCAATAAGAGACCAAATATTAAATTTAGTACGGGAACACGTTCGTCGCGCTGTACCTTCTCCTTGTTCTGCGAGCTTTAAGGCTGGTGTACAATGTAGACATACAAAGGTCCAAGAAATTGCCCCCCCCCTCCCTTCCCCACCAATAGGTATTCTAGAGCCGCCACTGCTTTCAACTGCTTATACCTAGAGCCAAATGCGAATTTAGTGATTCGGAATATTCCTTCGAAGGTCCATCGCCCTCTTATTACTTTCTAAACATTTAAATTGGTGGTATAAGGAATAGGCATTGTCGTTGAATAAAAAAATCCGAATTTTCATAGTTCTGAATGCAATGCAATTTGATAGAAGCCTTTATTTTTCTCCCTGAATGTAAGTCCACTTAAATTAATTTAGGTGTATGTTTACACAGCCCCACCTCCTGTCGGAGATGCGGCTGATCGAGCGGGCGCGCGCGCACACCGACTGGGTGCGTCAGGTGGCGTTCTACGCACCGCTGCACTGTCTAGTCTCCTGCTCGACCTGCCCCGACGCCCTGCTCATGTGCGACCTGCAGGGCTCCAAGACGCACAACATGTTTAGGGTTGATAAGGTATATAGTCGTATGCTCTGTGGATGTTCATGACTCTTTCACACGATTTATTTTTTTACCCCTGATGCAAAAAGAGGGGTACCAAGTTTGAAGTGTGTGTATCAGTCTGTGGCACCGTAGCTCTTAAACGGGTGAACCGTTTTGAATGGTGTTTTTTAGTTTGAAAGTGGGTTTTCTAGCGGTGGTTAATGTTAGGTATGTAAGTATTAGTTGGTAAATGCGTAGGCTGACGCAAACGAAAACGTTAACTTAAGTGGTGGCGCTCGCCTTAGTGCATTGAAAGCACGACTGGCACGTTATTCTTTGAATTTTAGATTTAAAAAGTCTATCGTTAAAAAGTAGGTAAGTTATTGGGTCAATAAATTACATCAAAATGTCCCATCGAGGAACTAATAGGTATGTCTATGGTTGAGAAATTTCTAATATAAAGTATTCCCATATTATCTAACCCTTCTGTGCATGAAAATTAAAAAAGTCGCGTCTAGTCTGGCGTTCCATAGTCTCTGCCTGCCATAAATAAGTGATGATTTCTATACCTTGTCGCTTTTAATCGTTTGTCAATTTTGTATGACATTTCAAACACGACGTTAAAGTGACTAGGTTCATAAATGATAACTTATTTATGCCGGTGACTGTACCAATGTGAAAAACGTCGTGAATTCAAAGTCTATTTGATTTTGAATATGCGTAAAAAAATCGATACAAAAGAAATGCAAAAAGTTAGTATTATGTTATGTTATGATGGAAATTTCCATCACCATGCAAAGAAGGGTTAAATCACTGTGAGGTGGTTGAGGTTGTGACTCGTTCTTGGGAACAAATGTAAACAGTTACCTCGTCTATATACTGGTGACTAGTTGGGAATTATCTTACAAAAATATTCTTAATAAATTGAGGGTGTAACTCAAAGAACAGCTTTTCCCTAGGAAACTACCAGATTTTCCCGGGGACAAAGTGCCCTGTAAGATTCAAACTATTTTTGTTCCAAATTTGACATTGATATCTGTTGAGGCGTTGAATCGTAATGCCGTATCAAACAAACAAACACACTTTTATGATGTTTTAATATTTTCAAGGAAAATGTAAGGATAAAGAAGTAAGGCTTTGATTGCAGGGTATTCAGTGCTTCGCGTTCGACAGCGAGACGCACGTGCTGGTGACGGGCGGGCCGGACTGCACGGTGCGCGTGTGGAGCCCCTTCGTGACGGCCACGCCCAACGTTGTGTTTTGCGGACACCACGCCGGCGTCACCGCCATCGTGCTGCAGAACGGCGGCCAGACGGTCTACTCGCTCGCGCGCGACCGCGTCATCAAAGTCTGGGATGTGCAGGGGCAGACTTGCGTCCAGGTAGGCCCCGAAGTCCGAAGACATATTTACCTGTTCGATTTTCCATAGAAAAAGTTGTCAATTGATAACAATTTTAAAAGTTTAAACTATATGTATAGTTAAACTTTTTGAACTGAGCTCTTCCTCTTACCTATAAACACTATGGTCATTGTATCTATACAATCTTAGTCGGGCGGTTGTAAAATGCAAAAACAAAATGCTTGCCATTATTTTTTTGGATACTGTTTAAACTATAGGCTTGTTGTACATTTCGGAAATGGTACTTTTGTGACTGTGAATTCATACAATATTTTAGTGGTTCTCCAAAATTCTCATCAAATAAAAAAGTTTTTTTCAAATCGGTTTATAAATGACGATGATCCGAGATAACAAACATGGATAAAACAACAACCAAATTGAGAACTTCCTCCTTTATTTTTGAAATAGGTAGGTTATAAAAAATAAAAATAGAAGGGACCAACAGTAGTCAATGCGCGCTAGCCGAATTGATACGTCCACAGACTTTCATCGACATCCCGTCGCAAATTGGCGAGCGCACGCCGATCTCAGCGGTGTACAATACGGCGACGCGTGAGTTGATCCTGGCCGCCATCAAGATCGCCGTGCTGGTGCTGGATGAGCAGCTCAACGCGCAGCACACCGACGGGTTCACGCACTCCCGCGCCGTCGCGCGCGTGCTCTACAATCCGCTCTTCAAAATCGTCATCACTTGCGGCATGGACAGCATTATCATCAACTGGGACCCGGTCACAGGTCAGTGTCGAGCGACTCGAGCCTCGTGCGCGACTGTTCCACGTGACATATGTTGGGGGAAACGTAGAGACGCGGTTCCCTTTCTTATAACACTTCCCGCCCCATTAACATCACATGTTTCTCACTCGAACGATCGCACTCGAAACGGTTTGGCTCTTGTTTAGATGGCTGATGTTTTTTTTTTGGCATAGAGAAGGTCAATGACACAGCCATTATGGTAATTGGGATCTGAGAATTAACAACCATAGTGAGAAAAGTAAAAATAAAGGTACTTTTCTCTTTTTACCAATTATCCTCGCACAAACCCTTAAGTGGTTTATGAGGTGTTTATTTAAATGTAAAATGTATTTTTGTTGTACAATAAATATATAAAAAAAAAAAAACTACTGCCCCACAGATATCCCTTCACCCTCGTAGATTTTTAGTATGTTAATATCAGAAAGAACATCTCAAGAAACTACTCTACCAAATGTCAAAGCTACACTAATTATTTCGGCTGATTTCGCTAATTGTCTTAGACTAATACGTACTAGGGTTGATTCGGATATTCACATGCATCATGCATCTGAAACATCCCTGAATACGTACGTACCTACACATTACATACATGAGCAGTTTACACTTACGCCCTGGCGACGTTAAAAACAAAGCAGAGTAGTTGCAGGACTCATTTCAATTTTCTGTATGAGGGTAGGTAAGCGCAACGCCATGGTCCGCGACGCGCACACGAGGCTGCTGCACGGCGAGCTGATCCCGGTGGAGATTACGGCCGCTTGCTTCGACCCCGGCTTCCAGGTGCTGCTCACTGGCGCCAGGAACGGTACTCTTAGGGTACTTACACTCTCCATCCTTTACTCATCGGCTATTAACCAAAAATATAATCAGTTCAGTCTTGTAAGGTTTTAGGTCTTAGCAGCGCACGGTCAGGTATGCAATGCAATTAGACTTTATACGCTTTGTATCATAGTTTTATAACTTTGGCGGCTTTGCAGCAGCATGCCAAGGACGGCGTCGCTGCGGGCATTCATTACGTGTTGTGTTACCACTTCTACACAGGCATATTTCGCATCGATGTCTTGTTGTAGTAACGCATGGCTTTATTCAGCTTCCAGCTGCCAGATAAGCTCTTATAGCACGTCCTAAAGTGACTTGGATCCGTCAATGAAGTCATTAAGCCGCCTTTCTTCCCACAGTAGGCACCGTGTGGCAGTGATAACATTAGCACACGCAGCTAGACAAACAGGTAAATATTCTAGTGTTTGTAGCATTTAATCCGTGTCAATCGTAGTAAAAACACTAACTCCTTCCTGGTTGGCGAGGTTATTGTGGCTAGCGTTTATAACTGGGTTTTTCATCTTTAAGGCGTAGATACGATTACAAATACCTAAATGTAGTGTATGTACCTATTTACTAAATAAAAGATATACTTACCTACTTATAGTATCGTAGAGTGTTGTAGAAGAGTGGCATTTTAGTCATTCATTACCATTTCATATAAGTAGACACGCATTTTATTCCCCTCTCGAATTGTACTAACCAACGAGGATCCTGAACTGAACTCCTCTAAAATAAGCTCGTCAAGATTCCATACGTGCGTGGTGGTTGAGTGCAATTCTGCATATTGATCATCATCATCATCTCGAGCATCTATTGTCCAGTCTTGACATAGCATTATGCATATTACCTACAGGTCTGGAATTTCAACACCGGTCTCTGCTTGAGGAACCTGATGATTGAGCACATGTGCGAAGTCACTAACTGCTTCTGGGTAGAAGGACGGTAAGAAAAGCGTATTGTTGAAAAAAATAAGAAAACATTTAGAGGGTGCACAGCGATTTACTATTGTTACCCGACTTTGCTAAGACAAAAAAGGGTAAAGAGTTTAACTGCATATTAAAATTATACTAGTCGCCATTCTGGGGCACGTTTCATAAAGCTACAAGTAACAATTTTACAGGTCTAAACTGGCAACTCTGCTTAAATGGCTGGTCGTCATTGGTTGAGGTCGTGTCAAGTGGAAACTTGTAAAATAAATTGTAATTTATAATGGTTGTTTGTGGATAGGATATTAGCAGTGGGCTGGAACCGGCACGTGACCGAATTCGATGATTCGGGCACGTCCTCCACGGGCAAGTCGTGGGAGACGCGGCACACTGACGACGTGCTCGCGGCGGCTGCGCGCACGCCCTTCTCGCTCGCCACCAGCTCCTACAACTCGGAGCTTCTTCTGTGGAAACTGGAGACCGGCCAGCCCTACAGGTGACTGATACATATTTTTTTCCATATTGACATTATTATGGCTTGGTCTACTTTTCAACATACAAGACCTATAAATATAAATACCAGGAGGGCTATTTCACACAAAAACTAAGCTCTGGGGCTTGCATAGACAACTATAAACATACTTATGTATATAGAGAAATACATACTTAGAAAATATCCAACACACAATAAATAGCCGCGCTAATCACACAAATATTTGTCTATACCGGGAATCGGACCCCGGACCGTTAGCTTCGTTGGAAGGGTCATTATTATCTAGACTAACGTGTTATTGTTAGACGTTAAGATACCACTTTGATCGGTGTTGCCCCCGCTGTGTGTCATGTCTCACTCATGTCACGAGTGATCTGGGTTGATTTGTAAATATGGTAGCGTGTTGCAGGCGGTTCTCGTGCACGGAGCCGATGCTGCGCATCAAAATGCACTACAATAAGCGCGAAGCCACGCGTGCAGCCAGTCCCGCCGCCGGCGGCCGTCGGCAGTCGTCAGTGCACCGACCTAGGTACCTAGTATTTTCCAAAGTATGGATATGAACATTGGGTTAAACGTGCGGTAACTGTCTTCCAGAAGTGCGGTCGCGGCCGCCAGCCAGGTTGAAGTAAAAACCACTTATTGTAGGTCTTACTCGATTCCACAGACTATATTATTATAAATGTGGCCCTAATTTGAAAACCGAAGTTCCAAATTTTGTTATCTCCATCCCTGTCTCCCGATTTATCTATATTTATCTATTGATTATGCCTAACTCGGTTTTTTTTTCGAACGTCAACATTCCGGATGCATGTATCCCGAGCCTAATGTGGTACAGGATTGTCTAAAGGAGAATTAATAATGTAGGTATGTGTATTAGCGTGAATAACGTGCGTAAATTTGTTTTAATCAATCAGCGGACTAGATAACTGCTTCTGATTTGTCGAGCTCGAAACAGATTCTTGCGCGATTTTCCGCGAGTATCTCTAAAATGTGAGTCTACCTTAATGAGATGTACGTTAGCGTGGGCGCGCGGCAGTCATTGGATGCGTCGGAGGCGGTGAAGAAGGCGCGCGCACGCAAGCTGTCCACGGTGTCGCTGCCGACGCGCGCGCAAAACATGCGCCAGCTCGCCGTGCACGCCATGGTGTTCCTCGAGACCCGCCCATGCGACAAGAGCGTTGGTTAGCTATCTTCATAGTTCCCGTACGATTTAGAAAGGCATTTTCAATTTTATTTTATACACATTCTATTTGTACATCTACATTTCCATAGGCCTCCTTCAGGAGCAAGAAAAACTCCGTAGTCGGTCCGTTTTTATTTTCGCTGTTCCGTTCAGTCACAAATGAAGTCGTGGTATTTGTAGTTAATGTTTAAAATTAATAATAATGCCAAAGAAAGCCCAGAACAGTAAATGCACGATTCCAATCGTCCAATCCAGGGCAGGGGAGGGTAGGTACGGATAAATAATTAAGATCCGATGGCAATCTATATATAAGAGGCAAACCGCTCTGACTCTCTGACTTATATATCAACGCACAGCCCAAACCGCTGGGTCTAGAGATTCCAAATTTGTAGGTTCCTTATGAGGCCTAAGAGTACTAGTAGTGCACTATGAAAAAGTTTTTGAAAATTAATCCCCTAAGCGATTAAAATAGGGGGAGTGGCGGAAAACTAATTATATGCGTACAAAGTCGCGGGCGTCCTCTAGTACCGATATAAGGGAATTTAAAAGAACGAGAAGCAACGCAGAAGCTACGTCTCTGACCGAAGAGCGGGATAGCCAGTAAATCCACTTAGAAGTCATTCAGGGTGGTATTGTATAGCTCCTTCACGAGACCGTGTAATTACATGTAAATTGAACGAGCTAGCAGTTAAAGCGGTATAGGTGTATCATTAACAGTAAAAAAAAATAGGATTTGGATGATTCCAGCATCATTGATGTTGTCGCTTGAAAACGGACAAGTGCAGGCGTGGTCGGACCACTCGGCGGGCGGGTTCCAGGGCGCGTTCCAGAGCGTGCACAGAGCTGGCGACTACGTGTCGGCGCTGGCCACCGACACCAACAACGACTACCTCTTTTGCGGGACCACCGTCGGCTACGTCAAAGTGTGGCTCATGACCAACTACATCAGGAATAAGGAGGTCATACATACGACAAATTATACAATGACAGCACTGTTAGTCTAGTCAGTGATGGTGGTGATGATCTGATGATGATGGATGGGTGGCCCAGCCGGAGCTAGCGCAGCGGGTGCCTAATAGCTGCTTCATTTGGTTAAGCCCTAGGTTACTGGCTCGGCAACGCTCCCATCTAGCATGATTCCGGCGTTTTTTTAAGCTGTATTTATTAGCTTATTTTATTATATACCTTCGTCATTTTATAAGTAAATTTACAAACATTGTTTCGGATGGTAAGTAATTAAAATTGACATGCCTACTTAGAAAAGTATCCTTGCCACACTCAGGCCGTGGAAAGTTACGTCGAGCTCGTAATAGAGGCTTTGGATTAATTAGGACCTTAAAACGTATTTTTAATCGTGATTTAGTAACTGTTTTTTATTGCTAACTGCGTGTGTTTAAACCAATAAGATTACGCCAATAATTGCAGTAACTATTTTCAAAACTTCTAGGTTTGAAGTTAATACCGCGCCGCCGTATGATGTTGTCCTAGAAAGCTGAAATTTTGCATGAAATGCTTGTAATGCATGCGCAGGTACACGTGTGTATGCCGGCGCTGCGGCTGCAGTTCCCGTTCCTGTGGAGGGACCGCGTCGAGGGCCGCGCCAAGCGCTGCGTGCGCGACCAGCCCCTCCCGCTGCAGCTCAACTCGTACCGCGCACACATGCGCTCCATCACCACCGTCGCCTACATCGACGAGCAGAAGCTTCTTCTGACGTACTACCATTGATACTCTGTCTAACACAACAAGTTGATCTGAGAATAAGACAAAGCATGCTATTGGTCACTAGTAAGGATAGGAAAGACGCTTAAGATAGCCAAACTTTAATCAACATGTGTCTTTCGTACACGGTCCGGACTCGTTTTAGACATTATTATTGTGATTGGTGATTCAGTTTACTTTTGCCCTAGTTAATATAACTTATTTAGGTTTTTATTTTATGTCATGGTGAAAGCAAACGTGCAAACAAGCCATCTGATCGTAAGTAAGCCCTGAGGATCATAGACTCTTGCTATCTGAATACTGCAAATGCGTTGGCAACCCCGAGGACCAAGTTGGAATGCCAATAAGCTAGTCTTTCCAGTGGTGGTCGTACCACTACTTTGGAACTCTACAAAGCGAAAACTGCTGCCCGATTGCTGCATCAATTAAAGCAAGAAATCGGGCATTGCGCTTGATGGTTCTTTTGCTTTATTTAGCGGTAGCTCGGACTACAGCGTGCGTGTGTGGCGGCTCTCGGGCGAGTACTTGCAGACGCTGGGTAGCTTCCTGCCCTGGACCCTGGAGGTCACGCGCATACCACCCGACGTTAAGAAGATCGCCAGCTCCACCACGCTAAAGGTACGATCGTTGCATTACGAAAAATTGCTTTACTTAAGGGTTTTGAAACAGCCCGTTTTGAGACGAGATTTTTAAGATACATCAGGATAACGAATTGGCCAACGCACAGAACAAAATAATTTCTAACAATTCCTGATTTTCAACCTTTTCAATACCCCGCGTGAAATGTGTCACTCACACGCCAGTCATGTTTCTAACAAAAATTATGGAAAATTTAACTTAGTAGGTACATATGTCAAAGAAAGTATTTTTTAAGCTGTACCTCTAACAAGTACAAGCGTGTACGGGCTCGGGCAGGTACTCCGCAGCGGCTACGTGTCGCGCTACGTGCCGGGGCAGGTCGAAATCGACCACCTGCGCGACATCACGGAGTTCGAGCTGGAAACGAAGACGTTCGGCGCGCCCGTGCAGGAGCCGCTGCTCGGCAACAACTTCCACCTGCCGCGCCGCCCCGACCGCCAGGACCGGATTGAACTCGACGACTCGCTACAGACCGTAACACTTCTACTTTACTATCTACATCTTTACAATTGAGAAAAACGATCGAGTAGGTATTTAAATATACAGGGTGTCTCATTCAAATCGGTCAATATGGGAAAGTCTGAAACTATAAGACATACGAAGATTTGTTCTTAGGAACCATGTCACCGATTTTGATAAAAAGAAAAACTGCGTTCATACATTTGAAAAAAAAACTGTACCCAGCTAGGGAATCGAACCTGGTTGTTTTGAAAAAATAAACTAACACTATTTCTATTCAGATATCGATTGTGTAGGTCTTAAGCAGTAAATGTTTCTAAGAAACATGATGTCTAAAATCTAGAAAATGCATTGTTTTCACATAATTTTAATTTATTTTAATAGATGTTCGAAGTGACCACCGTTACAATATTCAACAAGTTCAGGCATGTAAAATTGTTTTTACCTAAACGTGTTGAATATTGTATTGAAAAAAAAACGTGGTCACTTCGAACACCTACTATGATAAATTAAAGTATGTGAAAACAATGCATTTTGTTCATTTTAAACATCATGTTTCTTAGAAACATTTACTGCTTAAGTCCTACACAATCGATATCTGAATAGAAATAGTGTAAGTTTATTTTTTCAAAACAACCAGGTTCGATTCCCTAGCTGGGTACAGTTTTTTTTCAAATGTATGAATGCAGTTTTTCTTTTTATCAAAATCGGTGACATGGTTCCTAAGAACAAATCTTCGTATGTCTTATAGTTTCAGACTTTCCCATACTGACCGATTTGAATGAGACACCCTGTATATAAGTAAACAATCGAGTATTTAAATATATAAGCACGCACTATTCCATTGAGTAAAGAGCCTTTATTTATTATTTATTATATATGTACTTATTACCTTTTTAAAATAAATGACTTAAAACACAGAAAAGAAAATGAAATAAAATACACTAGGTCAGCGTGGCAAGGCCGCACCATCATCAAAACCAAATAATTTGGCAAGTGGTTTCAATTTGTGTCGTGTACCACGAATACACAAACTGGTGGCCCGGATTATTAAAATGATGATACGAAATCTTAGTCAACCCAGTACTGAGCTAAGGGATCTGACCCAGCGATCGGCGATAGCCTCTCCGAGGTGTTTAACAAATGCGGACATTTGTGGTGCGAATACTCCGTCAAATATTGTTCGATATCGTTTTGTCGACAAATGAATTCACTAAGTTTATTGGCACAAAATAGTATGGAAAAAATTAGGGCGCTGTTAGGAATGTAATTGGCAACATGATCCAATTTATATCCGAAATCTGATGCTTAATGCCGTGGCTGCCAATATTATAGTTCTATTTTGCCAAGCTATAAATAGCTTTTTAAACTAACCTATCCTATATTTTACGTTGTAATAACCCATCTTGCTTTGATGTCGTAATGATATATTCAACAGCATTGCGCGTAGAATCTGGCATGCAGAGTATTCTTTATCCCCTTCGAATTCCACTCGTTAAGGTGGGTTCACATTAGACATTTGCACGCGAAAAAATAGCTGGGTGCTCTTCAATCAGTCTAAAAATATTTTGCGGAATTTCATTTAACTACGTGCGATTTCAAGTCAGTATCAAGTCTTTACATTCATAAAAAAAACTTATGCTTCGGCGGAAACGGGGATTATTTTACTAAATTCATAATTGGGTAATCCCCTATTTCCGCGCTTTTACTACATCTACTCGTCGAATAGGTGGAGTGAAGTTCCTTTCCTGTATTAATTTTTTTCATCTCTTCAGATCCCGCTGTACACGCATCTGCGCATGGCGTCGACGATGCCGGTGCGGCGGCCGCCCACGCCCGAGCTGGTGCGCGCGACGCGCCTACGCCGCGCCGCCAAAAAGTCCACACACTTCGACGCTGGCGCAGGCGCACGAGCGCCCAGCAACTCCAAGATTTGACACCCGCTCCTGTCTATATTAACCAAACGATTTTTGAACCTACCTAGGAGTATTAATTATCTTCCAGTTCTACCGTTTCTGCGTTTGAATCCTTTCAATGCGCCACGTCAAATACAAATGTGCCACTCTCACGCCAAGCATGTTTCAAACTTCGAACACTGAGCGAAATTCAATTTAATCAATAAGTATTATATTATAATATAACCGAGGAAATATGTAAGCGCCACTTAGTTTGTCATCGATCGTGCCCGTGTCATCGCCTATACAAATTAACCGAAAACAGCGTCATGCTTTCTACACGACCTTACTTATGATAAATATCTATTTATAATTTATTTAATATTTCTTATTAAAAAAGACAATGTCTACCGGTTTTTCCTTGTATTTTACAGTATGAACAAACCCCGTTATCGAGTACGAAATAAATAACGGCAACCCTATTTCTAATGGTCTTGGGTGGTAAGTATTCCACTTGTCCTTGTCCAAGATCTTTATCCAATGTGTATTGCCATTGCGTCTCACATTTTTGTGAGACGCAAATACACATTGGACAAAGATCTTGGACAAGTGGAATACCACCCTAAGCGGGAGTGGGTAATCGCATATTTCGAAATTACGATATTCCGAATTAATGCCGATTTATGGAGTAGTCAAGAGCCTTCTACGCTCAGGCAAGGGCCACCGGAGGGTTTTACTGTGTAAGAATCCCACATCACCCGTCTTCACCTCCAGGGAGGTTGAGGGGGAGGGCTGCTATGTTTGAAGATTTCGCCCTCGTCAACAAAAAAAGGTATAGTCAAGAGCGAATCAAGATCGACAGAGTAGTTCCAATATCTCTTTTAACGCAATTTACCTAATAAAATACAGTGTCCCAGTTTCCACTTGACTGCACAGTCGCGGAATGAAAAGGTTGACCACCTTAAGGTCTGTTTTCGCAAGCTCAGTATAATTTATCAGTATCTGCTTATCGACCGAGTATGACACATTCCGTCATAATTAATGTAATTTCACTACATGGCCCACAGATACATGGTTACCATGGTCACGTATAAACAACAGCCACTATTGGTTCAAACTGAACTAATTAGTCGTTACAATGATACAATTAAAAATTAAAACTAAACGTATTTAAATTAAATAAATATTTATATTTAACCTTTTAACCGCCGTAGTCTGATATATAAGACACAACACACCCGGCTCATTTCGCCGCAGTCTGATAAATAAGACTAAGTTCGAAGGTTTGGTTTTTACAGGTTATATACCAGTCTCGGAAAATGTATTTAGATTAATTCATGCATAAAAGATTAGGCTATTAAATAAATAATAATAAAACTGGTTCTTTCTTTTAATTTGAAGGTGTAAACGAAATATGTATTTCCAAATTCCATTAATTTTCTACAACACTTCATAAGAAGCAGTCAGCCAATGTCTGATTTATAAGACGCTAGTAATGTGATGAAATCATTCGTATGATTGATTCCTTTACGAGTAGGTACTTATCGATTATACTCGTAGGTATTACTATCGATTATAGTATTAACCTAATTATGACCTACTTTATGGCGGACATTTTGGCCGAAGAGTATTTTGAACGTAATCAGACGTTAAAAGAAATATTTAAAAGGGCTTTTCTGGCCGTTACCGTTCGCATAGCGAATGACGTATCAAAAAGGTATGGTAACGCAATACCTTAAGTTGTAATCGCTGAGTACCTAGTAGTCTTTCCAACCATTTTTTTTTATTCAAGAAGATTATTTTTTATTTAAAATACATTTTTAAAACCATATCGATTGTTTATTTGTCGCTATCGACGTAGTGAAGTCTTCGATGATCAATTCGATTTTATCGATGAAACTTGGAGCCCGACTCTACACTATGATGTCTTACCTCAATAAGGGACCGTAGTTTGTCCGCCGCCGTCTTATTTATCAGACTGCATGTTACGTCAGAGATATGAAAGTCATACTCGTAGTGATGCGACAATGTCGATAATACGACAGTCCACTATTCACTTTCTATAAGTAATTAATAATTATATATGCTATAGTTGTAATACCTAGGTACCCTTAAGGTACACATTTTTTATTCTATACAAATATTGTTTAAATAAAGTAAAATGCAATACTACTTACAATATCAACAATAAAATTATTTAAATTCGATATTTTCCAAATATATTTAATCGCTTCCCTAGTAATGTCAACAATGTCAACTAATAAAGTGAATGAATAATGTTTTCTACGCCAATGTCTTATTTAGTAGACCGCTTCTGACGTCAGAGATGTAAAAATTTAAATATACTTAGTGATGCGACCATGATACAAATGTTAATGTCTGTGACTAATTATATAAACATAGATAATTCATTTAATTCTTGGATAAATTAATAAGATAACGTTCTGAATTATAATAATAATAATATGTAGTGTCATTATGTGATAGGGTAGGTAGTAAAATATATTTTTTTACCGAAGATAATAGTTTATTTCAAAATAAATCCATTATATCGTAACATGGATTATTCAAGCCCTACTCTGCGTGGTGCATCTTCGTATCGACGGCGACACGAGCATGCTCGATGAAAAATTGTAGGCGGTTAAAGGGTTAATTGTTGCTATGGTCACGTATAAACAACTGCCACTATTCGTTAACTGAACTAAAGTCTTTATTGGTCGTTACAAAAGGGTTGCTATGGTCACGTATAAACAACAGCCACTATTGGTTCAATATTATTTCTCTCGTCTGTTACACAGTTGAATAAAATAACATGTGCTTGAAACGCAGGAAGTGACTGAGTAAAAATAGTTGTTAATCGATTTATTTAGTCTTTCCATCTCTATTGTTTGCACACAATACGCAAATCTAAAACGTCATGCATCTATGGTTGTATGTACCTATTGTGGTAGCTCAGTATTTGGACGAAACATTAAGGGTTTGACTGAATCCTACTTATCACACTAATCACACTTCACACTAACGAGACGTCAATAAAATTTAATACTTGATTAAAGTAGCTGCTATCACATACTTTTCTATAACAATAGAATAAGACAACACGTCACTAAACAAGCATTAAATTTAATTGACAATTCTGAGTGCGGCAGTTAGTCAAATTATACATGACCGATGTGTTCAATCAAGGTATATCAATTATTTTCGTACTAATTAGTAGTGATTATAGTGAACAGACGAATACATCAATAAATAAAATTTTGTATAATTTATTTTACACTAGACTGTACAATGTTTATAAGATGCTTAATCGGAGGCATGGGAAAAAATGTTCCCGTCCTCCTACCAATCGGAGTTCCGACTTACCTACCGTCTTCATGATACGTTGGACAATAATGTTTTTTTTTAGTTAAGTGGTTAAGTAGGTGTTTTTGTACCCTGTTCTTCAATAGAGTTTGTGATGTCGCTTCCCACCCGTCACTGTAAACTATAGCTAGTCTACTGAGATTTGCCCAGAAATCCTCAATTGGACGAGCTATAGGGACATTCGGATGGTCGAATCTTTCGGTACCTACGACGTCGACTACTACGACATGAACGTCACGCTCTCTTAGCCAATTCTGGGTGCTCCTTACATAGAAATTTCTTCAATTTGTTTGTCAGAATATTTGGGTGCTTTTTGACGCTTGAAGTGTTGAACATTGTATTTGTTTTTTTTATATTCCTTATGGGTGGAATGCAACAATTATTGTACATAGTTAAGGCATTAATTGAGACAACGTTAACTTTCTTCCATTGTTTTTCCTTTGTGTAACGAAAGTTATCCATATGATTATCTATACGACTAATCTTCGCAACACACACTTTACACAAAGGAAAAAGTTAAGGTTTGTTAAGGATTTTGTAATTGAGCCCTTAACTATGTACAATATTTTTGCAATTCACCCTTATACACATATACACTAGGGTGGAGCGAATTCCAAAATTCTTGAATATAGCAATGGAACCCCACTAAAAGGAGGACTATTATTTAATTATTTAAGGAAAAAATAATTAAATAAATCTCTGTATATACTTTTAGCCCTCTACTTTTTATTATATAAAGCAATATACGTATATTTTTTATAAATTGAATTTATGCTTATTTTTTACAACAAGTTAATTTATTCATTGAATAACATCGTCTGGTAACAGATATGATCGATTTCTATGCTTATTTATTAAGACACGGTAAAACCTCGTAAATAGGGTTTTTATTAAAAAGGCCCTTTTACCAGGAAATTTGCAACAAATTGGTGTTAACAACATATTACACAACAGTGAAAACTATTTTAAATGTGATAAGATAATAAAAATAATTCTAGTTAAAGTAAATATATGCTAAAAATACGTGTAAACATAGCCCAAAAAGGGCGTAAGCGACGCCGACAGGCGAAATTTGACGCTTATTTAAAACATGTAAGTAACCTTTTTTTGCAGTAAAATGATACTTTTCGTAATCAATAACATCCTTACTTTAGCACAAGAATGTCAAAAAAAAAAATGTCATACATATTTTTTATACTGTAGCATTTTCCTTGTTTTGCGTGAAATTGCTGTTTAATGTAAAATTTTGAAATTATATTGTTTCATAAATATTCAAAAAGGCACTAAAATTATGGTAATTTCTTATTATGCACTTATCAAGTATTACTTATTGAAAATAAAATGTACAAATATTATTGTAGTAGTATATTTAAATAATTGATGAAAATTTTCCTTAATTTATTTCTTTGGCAGCTGGGTAGAGGGCTAAAAGTAGTGTTTATTTTGAAACTTGATATAATCACTATAATCTACATGCCAAACTTCAACTTTTTGTACCGGTTCTGCATTGAATAACAAGTTTTTATTTTTTCCCATACAACAACGCTCCACCCTAATATACACCCATGGGAAACATAATATTTTACAGCTTACGCACACCCGCAGCTGACACACCCGCTTTGTTTTGTACAAACTTTACCACTTTCCTCTGGTCTCGATCATTAACTATGGACGGTCTTGCCGTTTTTGGTAAATCCCAAACCACCAAGTACCAGTTTCCATCGCTGCCTTAAACATTAAATTGCAGATGGGTACATTTTCAGCTTTTAAGTGAGATACATTTTTCACGTTTTCTAAGTAGGCGATACACGTTCGTTCACGTAATGAGTTCCTCGCAGACATTTTTTATTAGGTAAGCTTAGCTAATTTTTTTGCCTTTTTAATAATATTGTTATATTTTCCAGTTCTTATAAATATAACTGTCAAAATCCATTCTCATTAGGTACCTACGTTAATAGTGTAGAAAATAATGATCTACTGTCGCCTACTTGCTTTTCACATGACATGTTATTGTAGTTTGTAAATACAGTATTTTGAAGAGGGAAAAAATTATAGCCATTACATATTCGAAACATTTGTTTAATTATATCGTAATTAAAAAAATAAGTTAAAACTTTAAACTAATACTAAAAATGGGTAAATAATAGAACTTAATTAACAACCAACTATTACTCAAAAGATGTAAATTCACTTTCTACTTATAATTTTGTTTGCTATAAGATTACTTATAGCGGTAAAATATGTAAGTAAATTCATACATAGGTATATAACAATAATAGACATAATAACTGTTTGTACCGTATAACAATTAAAGAATATAATATTCAAATATATCTATTTTTTGGAGTTATTTGTGTATTGACTTAGTTATTAACTGAACTCGAGATTTTAATTTTGAAAAATGGTTCATTTAGATGTTTGGTAGGTACAGTTAAGGCCACCAATATGGATACACCGCAAAGTACATATTTTTTTGCAACTTTTTGTGGATATTTATTTTTAACCTTGACGTTACTAGACGAACTCTTGTTCATGAGCTCTTATACTCATTATTTCTCATGTTGTGTAATATAAAATATATGTCTTATATATGTTATAGGAAATAAAATTGGTCCAAACGAAAACAATGTTATATAAAATACATGTCTAATAATTAAACATTATTATACTACCTACATGAAATTATAGGTTTTGTGGGTTTGTGTTTGTTATCTTATGAACGTTTTTAATATGAAGTTATATTTTCAAACGTTGTTTTATGCTGTGAGACCGACCCATTAAAACTAAACACATAAAAAAGTATAAGTACAACATTCAGCCATTTCCCCTATCGTTTTTTTGGTAACAATAAACCATCTTTGAAAGGTCGTAGCACAAATAACGAAACCAACATTTTGGTCAGATTTTGGATACAACTAGTACAGATGTAGTGAATAATCCTTTCCCACCCTTTTTTGTCGGACATGTTCGTATTTATCTAGCTTTCTCATTTAGCTTCAGTACCCGTCAATAAGCCAACTGAGAAAGCAAGATAAATACGAAGTTAACCAACCAAAAACGATGGGAAAGGATTATTCACTACATCTGTACTTAAGTACTTTATGTACAACATTCAGCCATTTCCCTGATCTTTTTTTTTGGGAATGATAACACGTTTTTCAGCCGCCATATCTAGATAACGCGACCACTGTGCGCAGGCAGACCGACATATTTGGAGTCAGGGAGTTACCCTTTATCCTGTCAGACTAGCATAATCCATTTCAGAGATCGTTGCCACCTTTGTTGTGACCTCCCGTAATACTAAGGCTTCAAGCGAACGCCGCAGCAATACGAAACGGAGGATTATTCGCGGCACCTAAGTAGTTCCTTTGAATATTCCTTCGAAGGAACGCGGGAGATAAAGGAAGTACTACTGGTACTACTGCGACTTTTGCCCTTTGTCCTTTTGCAAAAACTGAAGGTACTACTGCGACTTTTCCTTCGCTCTTGTTCCTTTGCAAGAGCTGAAGGAACACTCAAGACCTGTTTTTCGCATTTGTTCCTTTGCAAGGAAGTTCCTTCTGTTATTTGAAGGAACTAGTGTGAATAAATGGTCTCGGTTGTTCCTTTAGCTCCTGTAAAGAATTAAAAGCGAAAGAAAAGTTGCATTAGTACTTATTTCAGTTTTTGCAAAAGAACAAAGGCGAAAAAATAGTCGCAGTACGTCCTTCATCTCTTGTGAAGGAACTAGTGAGAAAAAACACTGCAAAAAATCCAAAGGAACTACCGCGAATAATCCGAAACTGAAACCACTTAGCACCTCTACAGGGTCTACATCTTTAAGATATTTACAACTTAGATTACACCGTTCTTACGGTTCTTTGTCAGCTGGTCGACGACAAGGGGGAAGGCATAACACGGTGACTTGACGATCGTTGCATTTCAATATCTAATGAGTGAGCGGTAGGGACAAGTGAATAAGTGGCGCACGCGGTTGCGCCGTGCGCGCTATCTCTGCATCTTTTAACCGCGGTGTCTTCTAGTTACCCGCAAACCGCGCGACGTTCACTAGCTTGTCCCGACGCTGGGAGTTTCCGTTTCGACGCTGATTAGTGTGCGTTGTACTGTAGGTCAGGTTAAAGAGAGAGGGCTAGAGTTATAGAGAATAGATCAAGTGTAGAGTTGATATGTGCAGTAACGTAAACTTTAATCGTAAAAAGAGTACTATATAAGGTTTTGTATACCTATCTTAAAAAAAATACTAGGTATAATATTACGTTCTACAAAATATTTCTTTAAATGTTTTTAGCACCTCTAGATATATTTAAGTATCTACGTAAGTTATGTGCGTAAATAGGTAAATTACCTTTAGGTCTATTACGATTACTGGTTAAGCAAGTTATAAGCGGTAATCGCTTATTAACTCTGCTTATTTTGCAATCGTTATGATATTAAATTAGTATCTTGACTTAACACGACCGGGTGCAGTCTGCTTCTTCGTGGTAGCGTGACGTGCGGCGGCGCGCTCTAGCATAGCGTCGATGCGTGCGGTTACGGCCGCCAGTTCCACGCAGGCGAGCGGCAGCGCGTTGCCCTCCACCACGACGCGCACGAGCCCCGAACCCCGACCCTGGCCCATCACAAAGCCCGACGGCGCACCAAGTATCCCACTTGACATCGAGGACTGCATCGCCATTACGTGCGCCAGCTCGACCAGACTTGCGTAGCCCAGTGAGTTGTACGCCAGGTTCAGCCAGCACAGGATCGTGTTGCCGCCGCAGTACGACACATTGTAATGTTGCGTGATTTCCGCCACTCCGAACGGCTCAAAGAAGGGCCCCAGCTGTTCCTCCGCCATGGCCTCCGCCTTAACGGCGATTGCCTCACCCACGGAAAACGAGGTGGGGGTGTAAAGAGCTGAGGTGCTAGTCTTTCGCGGCTTGCGCCCTCTCGCCGGCGCTTCTGATTGTCTTCGGGTTGAATTTCCCACCAACTCTGCGTATATTCGCGTATACAACTTTTGTTTCAACCGCAAGCGCGCCATGAGCCGGTGCCTAGCTCCGCTCACTTCCTCATACGAAAGTGAAAATTCACACAGACTTCGTAGGAGAGGTATGGCACCCGCGTCCGTCACACAGTTGCTAGCAAGATTGAGGTATTGCAGTTGTCGATTTGATCGCAGCGCCTCAGCGAATGCCCGGGAGCCGGTATCACCTATTCCGTTGCAAGCAAGAGACAGAGCTTTCAGAGATACCGAGCCAGGGTACGGATGTCGGAGCGTGGCGGCGAGTTTAACGGCGCCATGATCCCCGAGCGAGCACCTATCCAGCGACAGCCAACGCAGTTGCGACTTCATCTCGAGCAGCAGGTGGAACCCGCCGCATTTTAAGCGGGAATCGTTCAGAGAAAGCTCGCTCACCTGCGTGTTGGTCAGCAGGTGGATCAGCTGGTTCAGTGCTAGAGCGTCCAGTCGGCAGAAGTGCAGAGTGAGCCGCGAAAGTAAAGACTGAAACGGCGCGCACAAGATCATCAGCTTCAGCAGCATGCAGGGCACTTGCATCTCGCACAGCGCCACCTCCACTACGTGGCCCTGCGAGTCATGCACGGCGGTGAAAACTAGCTCACTCGCGCTCTCGTCGTCTGGCAACGGCGACGACGAGTCCATCGGCGAGCTTTGCGAAGCGTTTGGCGTTACAATCGGCGGCGCCGTCGGTTTGGTAATATGCTGTTTCTTTGCGGCGGCGTTGCCCTTAGGTACGTACTCGTCTGTTGTAATACAAAGTTAGAGTTTAATAGAATGCGCAGGCGCAAAGGTAAGCGTAAGAAGAGCGCTACGTACGGTACCTTGCGTCACACATTCGACGCGCACGACGAAGGGCGCCTGTAGCACCTCGAGCGCGTACGGCACGAAAGCCGCCAGCTCGCGCGGCGTGGGCACGGCTCCTGGCAGGCTCGCGCGCGCCGTGCTCAGACGGCGCTCCATGTCATCGGAGTTCATATTAACGCTTAATTTAACTATTCTAAAGTTGGGCAACTAATGCGATGTGATCTTTAGATAGACACCTTGCCTTATTTAAATTATGTATAAGAGAAATTAATTGTAACGTTAGATTATTATTAGCAGAAGTGATTGATGTCTTTCGCCACGATTTAATTATTCTTTGCACGATGAATAAAAAGCTATAGACCATTTAAACGATGTAGACTCTTTGGCTTTGTCTTGATCAGCATATTTATCGGTATATTTCAGTATTTTACAAGTTTCCAAGCTACGTAATTGACAGTGACTTGATGTAGGTATGTAATTTTTTTTTTGTCGTTTGGAATATAAAAAACCAGTCGGACCGCCATTATTAAAAAAAGAAGAAGAAGAAGGTTAAGAGAAAGAGTCTAGTATATGTATAAGGGTGACAAAGTGTGACAATCTGAGCGTGAATGGCTATTGATAAGGTAAATTCACAACGAGGCATGCACGCGGTAAAATATAGCTACCTACTCCAAAAGGGAAAGTGCATTTTATCGCTGCTTCACGCACAGCATGCAGCAGGGATTTTGGGTAGGGGAGGGAGGTAGAGAGTCGCTTGATGCGTGTAAAAGTTGCTTGCTGAGCCTTGTAAAAATCTTGTAAAGGTGAATGCGGGAATCCGTTTGGTCTTCTCAAGGTGAATGCAGGAGCCGAGAAAAGCGACGTAGTTAAGAAGATTGTGAAGCTAAACATTTTCATACAAAATACGATAACTTTTGTCTCCTCTTAAGTTGTTATGATTATGAAAAACTAGATGTGTAGCAAACAAATAACAAATATAACAAACCGGTCAAGTGCGAATCGGACTCGCGCACCGAGGGTTCCGTATTTAAGATAATATGCTCGGTAACTGCAAAAAACTATACTCATTTTGGTGTAAACTTTATTTTCTTTCCAATAAGGTCCATTGTGACTAGCCTACATTTTTAAACAGATCTTCAAAGTTTTTTGGTATTTCTCTTATACATACATACATACATAAACTCACGCCTTTATTCCCAGAGTGGGGTAGGCAGAGCCCTTTCGGGGCAGTGGTCCAACTGCTTTGTCCAACTGATAAATAATTTTCATTTGAATATCAAATTAACAGGCTCGACGGAGCTCCGCTATCGCGGAGCTCCTACTTCTGGGTGGTTTGGCCCTCCGGGCCAGCTGAAGAACTAACATAACCTAAACCTACCTCATATTTATGATACTAATTTTGGTCAGTTGGACAAAGCAGTTGGACCACTGCCCCGTCAGAATTAATTAAGTATAATTATTAATTAACAGAATTTCCAACAACTATAAAAACTTTTAGATAATTCTGTAACCACATTTTGCACACTTAGGCGAAGATGTTTACCGGTGTATTAGTGAAAGGTTGCAAGCCCATCGCCTAACAGTACTACACGCCTTTATTACCTTGGTCGGCTTTTACGACATTTTTGGTATTTCTCAAAAACTGTAAATAATAAACTTATGACGTAAATGGGCGGGGGGAGGGGGGCGAATCTTTTGAAATTTGCAGATTAAGCCCTTTATACGGTCCCCATTTGCTATAATCAAACTACTTTAATTTTTTAACCTTCCATTCTAGAATTAATTTCGTATTTTATTTACCATAAAACAGATGCGTGCAAGCAAGTTGCCAAATTTCAAGTTGATAGCATATTATAGGTAGTTGCTGAGAAAACCTGCTGTGACATACAGACAGAGAGACAGAAAACGAAGTCTCACCATTTTGGTACGGAACCCTAAAAACGGAAACTAAAATAAACGTATCCCAATCGTATCCGTAGGAAGCTTATTTAGGTTTAAATATAAGTAAGACTATAACTTTCCCACGGCGTTGCTTGCGGCGAGATTGAAATGTTCTATAGTTTCTTATTAATTAAGAAGAGGGACTACATAACAGCATAATTAATGATCACTAACTGCCGTACTCAGAGACGTCAATTAATTTTAATGTTTGATTAAAGTTGCTGCTGTCACTTTCTTTGGTATAGCAATAGAATAAGACAGCACGTCTCTAAACAAGCATTAAATTTAATTGACGTCTCTCACTGTGGCAGATAAAAGTATAAAATAAAAGTTAAAAAAAACAAAGATCCGCCTCCAAAATGCAAAAAATAACTACACCTAAAAGGGCAGGTAAAAAAAAACGGGGTCAGTCCAACTGAAGTCGGCGTCCTACAATATTTTTAACCAAAAGCAGACTTCAGTTGGACTGACCTATGTTACCTACCATTTTACCAGTAATTTTTCGCTTTTTGACACCGGGTTTTTGTTTTTTTTAACTGTCATTTTTGTAAGGTGCGTGATGTAAAACAAATCGGCCGCTCCACACCGTCAGCGCCCCCTCTTGCCGATACGGCGCCTAACCCTGTCGGGGACGCGTCGACCGTCAAAATTAGTTTTACACTTGGTTTAAAATAAGCCAATACCTACCTGGTCAGATACCAAGCAATTTTTATTATATTAAAAGATCTCTTATGAGGGTCCATTCCCATTTATTACCTTTCCTTAACAAATCATACAAGGGGCTGAGTTTAGTCGAAGCCGATGGTACAAAATTGCGGTAAAAGTTGCTTAACCCTATATAAGAAGGACTGTAGTTGGCCAATATAAGATGGTACGGGCGTGTCGACTATAGCATACTATAGCCTTGATTTTCTGGGGTATTTTTTTTAACCCTTCGCGATTAATCCTAAGTAGGTACCTACCTAATTTCTTCTTTAAAAAATTCACACTTTTCCCGTTTCAAAACTAAACCGGTGACTTGTAACCTCTGTAAAACCAATTTTAACCAAGTGCCGTGTGGTCGCGACCAGCAGACCCGCCCGAATACAGCACTGGATGATACTTTTTTTTATGAATGTGTGTAGTCGTCACTCATGCGGTCATGCGTGTCGCTGTTGGGTAGATGACTAGCGAGCCGTGCCTCACCGCCCGCCACCCGCGCACACAGATTATTTATAGGATATGTGCCCGCGCACACTGCACTGTCAATACGCTTCAAAACATCGCACGATTGCTTTATTGAACACATTATTCATAGGATTTCTTTGACTTATAATATAACATAAACCTTACATTTAAGACGTTTTGTCTTTTAATTCTATACAGTGTAGCCAAGAAAATATAAATACTCGTACTGAATATATTTTGCACCAAAACCGAATATTTCGGAATAATAATAGTGAAAGAGATGCCGAATACGCCGAATACCGAACACAGAACTATATCGATATAGTTCTGTGATACCGAATACGAAACGAATATTCGGCGTATGTCTAATCTCCTCATTAGGTACTTTAATAGTGTAAAAAATAGTGATCCATTGTTACCTACTTGCTTTTGACATGGCATGTTATTGTAGTTTGTAAATACTGTATTTGTAAGAGGGGAAAAATTATAGCCATTATATATTTATAACATTTGTTTAATTATATCGTGATTAAAAAATAAGTTAAAACTTTAAAGTAATACTAAAAACTGGGTAAATAATAGAACCATAACAACAAAATATCTATTACTCAAAAGATGTAAATTCACTTTCTACTTATAATTTTGTTTGCTATAAGATTATAGCGGTAGAATATTCATACATAGGAATGAGTAATGAATTATAGACATGACAACTTTTTGTGCCTTATAACGATTAAATGATATACCTAATATTCAAATCATAATAATAACCAAACTACATAACATGCATCGAATATAAGAACGGAAAATGTGACGCTGAAACAATGTAATTACCTAGATACGTTCTGTTAGCTGTTAGAGCTCCAATGCAAAAAAGTTCTTCCAGTTACTTGAAAAGTGACATTAGCGACACACATTTCATATGTTGCTTCTACCAATAGTAAATAAATATCTTATCTTTCAATAAAGTACATAAATATGTGAATTATTTACATGTGAAAATAAGCTACATTATTTATAATTTTTTGGAGTTATTTGTTTGTTTACTTAGTTATTAACTGAACTCGAAATTTAAATTTTGAAAAACGGCGGTTTGTTTAGAAGTTTGGTGGGTACAGTTAAGGTCACCAATATGTATACGTTAGGTACTATTGCAATAAGGTCTATGTGTACATATTTTTGCAACTTTGTGTTGATATTTATTTTTAACCTTGACTGTACTAGACAAACTCTTGTGCATTTGAGCTCGTATGATCATTATTTGTCATGTGTGTGTATTATAAAATATATGTCTCATATATGTTATAGGAAATAAAATTAGTCCAAATGAAAATAAATTTATATAAAATACACGTCTACTAATTAAACATTATTCTAAATGTAATTATAGGTTTTGTGGGTTTGTGTTTGTTATCTCATGAACGTGTTTAATATGAAATTATATCAAACGTTGTTTTATGTCATGAGGCCCGCCTATTAAAAACTAAAGTAATAAAAAAAGTATAACTAAACTTCCTTCAAATTATTAGAACTAGACCCGTAAGCATACATTACCTAGGTATGTATTATGGGAATAACGGGACCGTGAATACGTACTTCTTGCCGGTTATCCTTCGGGGTTATTTTTTCTTTTTTTAAATGGAAAAATGCAAATCGATCATTTTATTTCACTCGCTGTACCCATGTTCTAAGTCACGCTAGTTATTGCGGTGGCACCCTTTTTGACTTGCTATTACTAAGGCTGCAAGCGAACAAAAGCACGAAACCGAGGATTATGCGCATTCTTCGTTCTTGCCCTCGTTCTTGTAAAGGAATAAAGGTGAAAAAAACTCGCAGTACCTACGTCCTTGATCTCTTGTGAAGGAACTAGTGCGAAAAAAACCGCAATAGTAGCTTAGAAGGACCATCCAAATTAACTACCGCGAATAATCCGAAACCGAAGCAACTTAGCGCCTCTACAGGGTCTACATCTTTAAGATATTTACACAGCTACAACTTAGATTACACCGTTCTTACGGTTCTTTGTCAGCTGGTCGACGACAAGGGGGAAGGCATAAAACGGTGACTTGACTATCGTTGCATTTCAATATCTAATGAGTGAGCGGTAGGGACAAGTGAATAAGTGGCGCACGCGGTTGCGCCGTGCGCGCTATCTCTGCATCTTTTAACCGCGGTGTCTTCGAGTTACCCGGAAACCGCGCGACGTTCACTAGCTTGTCCCGACGCTGGGAGTTTCCGATTCGACGCTGATTAGTGTGCGTTGCACTGTAGGATAGGTTAAAGAGAGAGGGCTAGAGTTATAGAGAATAGATCAGGTGTAGAGTTGATATGTGCAGTAACGTAACCTTTAATCTGTAAAAGAGTACTATATAACGATTAGTACGAGGGCTGCTACTTAGGTAACCGGAATCCAGGATTCCAACATTTTTAAACGCTATATCTGACCTCCATGGTAAAATTTGAACTTTTTTTAATACTGGCCGCTATATATTTTTTTTCTTATATACGCTAGTCTTTTGTTTTTGGCGGGTTTAAATTTTAATCTCGCTGCAAGAATGGAACTCACTCGTGAAAATATTCGTGCTATGATTTATTACGATTTTCGGCGTGGTTTAACGCAACAACAGTGCATAGATCAACTAACTTCGACTTTTGGTGATGAAGCTCCATCCAAAACTACTGTGTATCACTGGTTTAGTGAGTTCAATCGTGGACGTAGTATGCTCAGGGACGAAGTTAAGGATGGTCGCCCGAAATCGGTCGTTGTACCACAAAATATTGAAGCTGTGCGAAAACTTATAATGCATGACCGTCATGTTACGTATCGCGAGATAGAGGCGACTATAGGCATATGTATGACGAGCATTAATAAGATATTGCATGAACACTTAGCTGTGAAAAAAATTTGTTCGCGTTGGATCCCGCACAACTTAACTAAGGATCAAAAAGAGGCTCGCGTCGAATGGTGCAAGGAAATGTTGAAAAAATATAACCGTGGTGACTCAAAAGCTGTTTATAATATCTACACAGGTGACGAATCCTGGATCTATGCGTATGATCCCGAAACTAAACAACAATCAACGGTGTGGGTGTTTCAAAATGAGCCGAACCCTACGAAAGTAACTCGTGCAAAAAGCACCTTGAAGCAAATGGGCCTGCTTTTTTGGTATTAATGGCCATGTGGCTACAGTGCCCCTAGAGAATCGTAAAACGGTTAATTCGGAGTGGTACACGACCATTTGTTTGCCGGAAGTATTTGAAAAAATACGGAAAAACAACCAGCGACGGAGAATCATTCTGCACCATGATAACGCCAGCTGTCATACATCACGTGAAACGACTCGATTTTTGGAAGGTCAAAATATAGAATTAACGGGTCATCCACCTTACAGCCCTGATTTGGCACCCAATGATTTCTATTTATTTCCAAATGTAAAGAATAAATTACGTGGTCAACGATTTTCGACCCGTGAAGATGCCGTCGACGCGTTCAGACAGCACGTTTTGGAGATACCTCAGTCAGAGTGGAAAAAGTGCTTTATAAATTGGTTTCAACGTATGCAAAAGTGCATCGATTATCACGGAGAATACTTCGAAAAACAATAAAACCATATTTAGCCATGTACGTTTGTTTATTTTTTCTATTCCGGTTACATAAGTAGCAGCCCTCGTATATCTTTAAAAAAATACTAGGTAAAAATAATATTACGTTCTACAAAATATTTCTTTAAATGTTTTGGACACCTCTAGATATATTTAAGTATCTACCGTAGTTATGTGCGTCGTAAATAGGTAAATTACTTTTGCCTATTCCGATTACTGGTTAAGCAAGTTATAAGCGGTACTCGCTTATTAACTCTGCTTATTGCAATTGTTATGATAATAAA
This sequence comes from Acleris laterana, assembly GCA_963966035.1. NCBI lineage: Eukaryota > Metazoa > Arthropoda > Insecta > Lepidoptera > Tortricidae > Acleris > Acleris laterana. The sequence continues at coordinate 11,581,722 of OZ014447.1, forward strand.
TTAGTATCGTGGCTTAACACGACCGGGTGCAGTCTGCTTCTTCGTGGTAGCGTGACGTGCGGCGGCGCGCTCTAGCATAGCGTCGATGCGTGCGGTTACGGCCGCCAGTTCCACGCAGGCGAGCGGCAGCGCGTTGCCCTCCACCACGACGCGCACGAGCCCCGAACCCCGACCCTTGCCCATCACATAGCCCGACGGCGCACCAAGTAACCCACTTGACATCGAGGACTGCATCGCCATAACGTGCGCCAGCTCGACCAGACTTACGTAGCCCAGCGAGTTGTACGCCAGGTTCAGCCAGCACAGGATCATGTTGCCACCGCAGTAATACACATTGTCTCGTTGCGTGATTTCCGCCACCCCGAACGGCTCAAAGAAGGGCCCCAGCTGGCCTTCCGCCATGGCCTCCGCCTTCACGGCGATTGTCTCACCCACGGAAAACGAGGTGGGGGTGTAAAGCGTTGAGGTGCTAGTCTTTCGCGGCTTGCGCCCTCTCGCCGGCGGTTCTGATTGTCTTCGGGTTGAATGTCCCACCAACTCTGCATATATGCGCGTATACAACTTTTGTTTCAACCGCAAGCGGGCCATGTGGCGGTGCCTAGCTCCGCTCACCTCCTCATAAGAAAGTGAAAATTCGCACAGACTTCGTAGGAGAGGTATGGCACCCGCGTCCGTCACACGGTTGCCGGCAAGATTGAGGTATTGCAGTTGTCGATTTGAGCGCAGCGCCTCAGCGAATGCGCGGGCGCCGGTATCACCTATTCCGTTGCAAGCAAGAGACAGAGCTTTCAGAGATACCGATCCAGGGTACGGATGTCGGAGCGTGGCGGCGAGTTTAACGGCGCTATGATCCCCGAGCGAGCACCTATCCAGCGACAGCCAACGCAGTTGCGACTTCATCTCGAGCAGCAGGTGGAAGCCGCCACATTTTACGTGGGAATCGTTCAGAGAAAGCTCGCTCACCTGCGTGTTGGTCAGCAGGTGGATCAGCTGGTTCAGCGCTAGCGCGTCCAGTCGGCAGAAGTGCAGAGTGAGCCGCGAAAGTAAAGACTGGAACGGCGCGCACAAGATCATCAGCTTCAGCAGCATGCAGGGCACTTGCATCTCGCACAGCGCCACCTCCACTACGTGGCCCTGCGAGTCATGCACGGCGGTGAAGACTAGCTCAGTCGTGGTCTCGTCGTCCGGAAACGGCGACGAGTTCATCGCCGAGCTTCGCGAATCGATTGGCGTTACAATCGGCGCTGCCGTCGATTTGCTAATGTGCGGTTTCTTTGCGGCGGCGTTGGCCTTAGGTACGTACTCGTCTGTTGTAATAAAAAGGTTAGAGTTAGTAGAATGCGCAGGAGCAAAGGTGAGCGTGAGAAGAGCGCTACGGTACCTTGCGTCACACATTCGACGCGCACGACGAAGGGCGCCTGTAGCACCTCGAGCGCGTACGGCACGAAAGCCGCCAGCTCGCGCGGCGTGGGCACGGCTCCTGGCAGGCTCGCGCGCGCTGTGCTCAGACGGCGCTCCATGTCATCGGAGTTCATTATTAACGTTTAATTTAACTATTCTAAAGTTGGGCAACTAATGCGATGTGATCTTTAGATAGACACCTTGCTTATTAAAATTACTTATTTATAAGAAAAATTGTATAGTTAGATTATTATTAGCAGAAGTGATGGGTGTCTTTCGCCACGATTTATTCTTTGCACGCTGAATAAAAAGCTATTGACTATTTAAACGATGTCGACTGTTTGGCTTTATGTCTTGATCAGCAATTATTATTATTTATTTATTTAATGGCGTCTACATAATAACGATCAGCATATTACAAGTTTCCAAACTGTAGGTACAAAATTGACAGTGACTTGATGTATGTCATTTTTTTGTCGTTGGGAATAAAGAACCAGTCGTAAACTTAATTAAAAAAAAAAAGTTAAAAGTGAGAAACTATTTCACGAAGAGTTACTCGTATTTTGTCTAGTATATTAATAAGGGTGACAAAGTGTGACAATGAGCGTGAATGGTTATTGATAAGCTAAATTGGGAATATTGGGATACACCAGTTTTTGACAATGTATGAAAATTTTAAAACCATTTCGAGGAATAGGTAATCGATCCCTGTAGGTAATTACAATTGGGTAAGTAAAGTTTTTGGAAGATATGTATATTATATTTTTTTTCGATAGTCGTTCGTCATCCTGAAGATCATGGAACTGCGGCTCTTTTACTTTTATTTCCTCTAATATTTTAGAAATCTTTTTTTTAGTTATGAAGTTGACATTTGTAAACTTTAATGACCGACAAGCTTGTTGCCTTCGTATTTAATGAAATAGAAAAAAAAAATGTCACTTCTACATCTATCAACGTCAAATCAAATCAAAGTAAACAAACAGTTAAATTCAAATAAGTAAATTCAAGTAAATCTTTGTAAAACTCCATTTCCACAGTCCGTGTGGGATTGCATGAATTCATTGCGTGGATTGTACAATTCAAAAGTGCTCTCGTGGCTATCAAAAAGCAGAGCAAGAGTCGTCGAGAAAGGAAGAAATCGGTGTCCAAGAAGAAGTGCCAAAGGGGTCGAAAATAAATCGTAGACCAAATATCGTGCAAAGGTCTTAGAGCAAAGCGGCAAAACGAAAGTCCGGAGTTCGTTCTGAGATCGTTAAAAATATTTCTAAAAACACTGATCACATGAAACACAAGCAAACAGAAAAGAGCCGTTGTATTGAATCGTTTGATTACTTTGATTTGATTTGACAATGACAGATATAGAAGTGTTTTTTTTTTTTTTTTTCATTAAGTACGAAGGCAACAAGCTAATCGGTTATTAAAGTGTACAAATGTCAACTTCATAACAAAAAAAAAGATTTCTAAAATATTAGAGGAAATAAAAGTAAAAGAGCCGCAGTTCCATGATCTTCAGGATGACGACTATCGAAAAAAAATATAATATACATAATCTTCCAAAAACTTTACTTAGCCTATTCAATTAAGAAATGACCGTTATTTGACCTCTTAATGCCGCCGGTCCGAATTGCGCTGTATCAACCTCTATTATAGTTTTACATATAACTTATAAAACCTCTCAGACATTTTATTTTACAAGTACAATTTAGATATCTAGCTGACACCTACGTTCGAAGACAGCTGTTGTCATGTCAAAATTATTTGTTTACAAATTGACTGTAATTGTTATGATGAAATATGGATGAAATAAATTATATTAATGAGACCATTTCTCTTTTGAGCTATGTTTGATGAAAGTATATAATTTGTGTGGAGAGGTTTTTCAATACGTTCAAAACAACGGCATCAAGTGGTATCGGAAGTATGGAATTTCCTACCAATAAATTTAAGGTGATTGTGTTCAGTGAAACTACTCTGGAAACAAGGGTCATGCAGAAAGTGCTGATTTTATTAAGGTGTAGGTAATAAAATAAGCAATGGCCGAATGCTTAAAATACTTGATAATAATAAATGTATATGTAAATGTGTATGTTGCGATTATTTGTTTACATTATGTTTAAATGACGGTCGTCTATTATGACTTTAAAAACAGATCAGGGGTGTTATTATGACATGGCTTTGCAGTTCATTTTACGGTGAGCGTAAAGGACAGAGCTATAACAGTTACATAACTCTGTCCTTTTCTCTCAGCGTAAAATGAGTTGCACAGATACGTCATAATAACCCCACAGATAGTGGAAAGACGTCTTTCTGAATCTTAGACGAAGTATATATTATATGGGCGCGCGCACTAGCGCCACCATGCGGCTTAAATGAAAACTAAATCTAACAAAACAAATGTTTCATTACAAGTTATGTTTATTTAATTATTGCCGATTAAAACATTAAAATTCATATTTACTTTTATTATAAATAAATAGCCTTTCAGTTTATTTAAAATCAATGTTTTTAGGAAAGCTCTTTTAAAAATCAGGTATTTGACAGCTAATTCCTTCAGGAAACTTTTCATAAGAATTGTTATCATCTTGCATTTTATTTAACAAATTAGAGATATGGCATTTAAATATTCCGTAATAGAACGTTATAATTTATTAATTTCAGTATTGTTTCTCGGTTTAAAATATTTTTGTGTGAATTTTATGTGCTTAAATGTAATAGAGAAATAATTAATGGGACTTTGTTTTGACGTTCTGCAAATCAGAGGTTGACCTTACAATGGTGGGAAATTTGTTATAATGTGTTTTCTCTACCGCCGCCATTACGGACGGTCCTGTAACTTGTACTGAAAGTTACTCTGAATTGCTTTTTATTAGTGACCGACCGAAACATGTTATTTTGCCGAAACCGAAACCGAAACCGAAGGTTCGGTTTCATTGTAGTTTCGGCCGAAACCGAAACCGAAACCGAACCTTTTATATATAAAAAAAAAAGTCCTTAAAAAGTCGAAAAAATTTTAGTAAGCCCGTTTTTTTTAGGGTTCCGTAGTCAAACTAGGAACCCTTATAGTTTCGCCATGTCCGTCCGTCCGTCCGTCCGTCCGTCCCCAGTCTAGCTCATAGACTCATAGTACTAGAAAGCTGTAATTTGGCATGAATTTACATATTAGTCACGCCAACAAAGAGGTAAAATAAAATTTTTAAAATATTTTTTTTTAATGCACCTCCCCTACACGTAACGTGGGGATGTCTTTTATTTTTCTTGCCTACCCCATAGTGTGGGGTGTCGTTGGATAGGTCTTTCAAAAATATTGCGGGTTTATGAAAACAATTTTTCGATTAAGGGATCCGTTTATGAAATATTAAGCTTTAAAGCGCTATTTTTTGTTAGAGTCAAGTGTCCCCCCCCCCCTACAGCCAAAAATACAAGTACTAAAAATCTGAAAAAAATCTTCAACGAAAGTGCATACCTATAACGAATTTTAAAGGAAAACTATCACGGCTAAGTAGACATGATTAGTTCCTGAGATACAGGCGACTAAAGTGTTTATACCTACTAAAAATCATCTAAGACAGCGCCAAATAACTTTAAATAGAAAATTGGTTCATACATGTTGATTTTTGAGATAGTTTTTTGTGTTTGTCGTTACGGCTTCGGAACCCTACACTGAGCATGGTCCGACATGCTCTTGCCCGGTTTTTTCTAAAATTAATATCTCGCCGACCTATAATTACAGGTTTCTACTTTCAAAGATTTATCATTTATCACAATGAAATTTCAGCACAGTTACAGAGGTTCTGTTTGAAAATTTAACTACCCTATAAAGTCCAGCCGTGCCGAGCGCGCCCGACGTTAGCCGAGCGCGACCCGAAGGTACGATGTTGTAAGTTTCGGCGCGGCCGAATGGTTCGGCCGTTTTTGGCCGAAACCGAAACTTGGGCCGAAACTTGATTTTTTGGCCGAAACTGGCCGAAACCGAAATTTCGGTCGGACACTACTTTTTATTAAAATACCTTTTACGCGAGTGTTGAGGTGTCGAAGTGTAGTGTTTTGTTTAAAGCTATTGCAATTACATATTCTTTTAGTGGCATTATAGAGTTGTATTGTTGGGCTGTGTTTATTTTATGTCTAATTCTCCCGACGACGCGGAGTCGCCCCGGCCGGGCAGCTCCGCGCCGACATATACCTACCCATTTTTCTAAGTAGCTCCACCATTTTTGCGCAGTAAGCAGGCGAGGTTAATTTTATTTGATAAATTATTTTAAATAATAATAATGCTTTTAATCACGAAATGCTTCAAATTTGGTGTATCGTAGAGGAACTCTTATTTTGTCTAGTATATTTATAAGGGTGACAAATTCTGACAATCTGAGCGTGAATGGCTATTGAAAAGCTACATTCACAACGAGGCATGCACGCGATAAAATTTGGCTACACCCAAAACACCTACATTTTATCCCTGCTTCTGATTAGCAAAGACGGTTAATTCACGCACAGCATGCAGCAGGGATTTTGGGGAGGGAAGGGAGATGGAGAGTCGTTTGATGCGTGTAAAAGTTGCTTGCTGAGCCTTGTAAAAAGCTTGTAAAAGTGAATGCGGGAATCCGCTTGGTTTTCTCCAGGTGAATGCAGGCGCCGAGAAAAGCGACGTAGTTAAAAGGATTGTGAAGCTAAATATTTTTCAAGCGAAAAGTAAACACTGGGACACCTAGTATGGAGAAACAAAACTTTGTGATTACTAAAAAAAATTATGGAACAAAACACGGTCAAATAGGTTTAAAAACTTCGCTGATTCGTAATGATTCTAATTATGTAGGACACCATTGAAAAACGTATGAAATAAAACATGAAACTAATGATTTTTCGTGACATGGACATAAGGGAAAAATACAAAAATTCAGACTAAAATGATCAATATCTCCGAAACCACTAAAAATCACTGAACATACATAGGGCTTCTGGAAATACATCGATAACTTTTTGGCAGCTCTATCAGCCCTTGGCGGATTATCGTTGAATTTTGGGACACGTCGTATAACATTTACATTGATAATTCCACGAATAAAGGGGGGGGGGGGGGGGTAAATTAACTTCTCAAGTACAGCTCATTGCTAACACAATTTTATTTTTAAAAGTCACTTGACAATCCTTGGATAACATAGTATCCAAAAAGAGGTTGGAAAAATAACTAGTGTTTTATTGACAGTATTCAGGTCCAAGTTAATTAATGTCTACACGTTGCACGGTTTGATTGTCAAGTGGGTATACAGCCACGTGTCCGCTGTTCCCCTCGGCGTGGGTTAGCGCGGCGGGTCGCGCTTGGCGCCGGACAGCAGCACGTAGGGCGACCGCGTCTCTTTCTGCTTCTCTTGCAGCATCTGCAGTGTGCCCAGCGGAGTGTCCGTCGAACTCATCTTCTTCATCAGCTGCGGACCGAAACCACGTTATACGGCTTGTCTACTTCTGAACTGATGTATCAAATAATCAAACGACATCGTATTTCGTAAGACAAGTTAGAGACGGTATAAAAGGTAGTCGAGTTTTCTCAACATTAAAGCCCAGAAAGCAAGGTATTAACAACTACTTCGATAAACTACAATGTTGTCTGACTATTCAATAAATCTGTACATTAGTCTGTGATTTACGGGTTCACACATAAATTAAACAATTAAACAATGAGCACACGTAAAAACACAACTGCCGTGGTATTTTCCAACTTTCTTAATATAAAGAATGCCGTCCCTCTCCTTGTAAGTATGCTCATAACCCGTGATGTGTTTTGCCGAATATGACGTTTAAAAGGTTAAGAGGTGATGATTGTTTATTTATAAGACCACTCGTTCATATAAATACCATATTACTTTTTGTTTTAGGTTTAGATTTACGTTGACGAGTAAAGTAGGTCTATGGTACTCACTCCCTCCTGCAGCTGTTTCTTGATGCGCTTCTCCTGCTTGTTCTTGCCCGGCCCCTTCCCGTGGAACTTGTGCGAAAGGTACCGGAACGCCTCCTTGGGCCGCAGCGGGCGGCCGTCGTCGTCGGCGTACTCGAGCTTGATGCGCGGCCGGAACGACGTCTTCTCGCGGAAGTCCTGCAGCGGCCCGCAGCCGCCGCCGCGCTCGCGCCGCCCGTGCTTGTTGTCGTCGTCACTGAAGAACATTCACATGCTTATACTATATTACGAGGAGCCGTAGTGTTGCAGAGTACCGAAAACGTGCTCGCGACATTGCGTCGAGATACGTGAAAAAGCTGGTTGTCCATAATAGTACTTTACGTGACGGTTGCGTAATGCTAATTACGCAGAGTCGCGTACAATACTTTTACTACACACATATTTATAAGAACTCTAAGATGGGTTCAGAAGCCGAAA
>OZ014447.1:12326464-12416221 GCA_963966035.1 Acleris laterana
CACATAAATATCAATCACAATAATGTGCTGTGCACGTAAAGAGCTCCACCAGACTGCTCCCATACATTTATGTTTACTTATTAGGGTTTCTTTGTAGTTCTCTGTCGTTTAACCCGAATTCGATATGCAATAATTTTATTTGTTATAATTTAATATGCCATAACAAATCATGTGCCATAATGATCATTTGGTATATTTTCACTTGACATAATTGTTAGGTGCCATACCGTAACGATACGTATGCCATACTTTTCATTTTCCCTATTATCAAATGTTACAAAATAAAATTGTATGCTATAAATGTTAAAGGCCATGAAACTTATTTGCCATAAAACATTTAGAACTATAAATACAACTTTTAACGGCCTTAGCAGTACAATACTCGAGAATGTCGTCTTACATTTTGAATAAGTATGAGGGTTGTATGATCACAGAATTTAAATGAAACATATGAAAAACACAAATATTTAAACGTTAGCTGTTGCCCGCGACTCTGTCCGCGCAGAAAAATAAAACATGGCCTACGTTCATCAGGGATAATGTAGGATTCTAATGGTGTAAGAACTTTCCAAATCGGTCCGGTACTTTTCTCTTTATAATATTAGTGCAGATGTATTTCTGTATATGTATATTTATTGTCTAGTAAGCCTTGAGCTTAGTTTGGGTCTAGGTCAATTTTGTGTGAGATTGTCCCCTGAAATTTATTGATTGTTGTAGATATGCGAAGAGCACCAGTACCCGTCCATCGACGCCGCCGAGCCCAGCGAGCCGCTGCCGAGCGAGCCCACGCGCGACTGCCCCGAGCTGCCGGTACGTGCAAGGTTTTATAATGACATTGAGTAAGCGTCCAAGCACGCATGCCACCTGATGGCAACTGGGATCTATTATTATTAATGTTATCGTACGGCCTGAGAAGATAGTCCTGCGATAGCGATACCGCTTTGCTAGTCAGTTATACATAGTAAATGGCTATATTATTGACTGATAAACCAGTAGCTAAACTGAGGTGCATTATTGTTGAAAAATTATCCAACGGGCAATCCGATGATCAGCCGAAAACTAATTCTGCGCATACGAAGGCGTTGGTATTCCTAAGTAAACAAAAATGTCTAGAACCCGTTGAGTTTTTTAATCCCAAGACTGAAAATGCCTTGTAGTTGCGTCAATACACGTCAAAAAAATGCAATTCACGATATTTGATGAATAAGAGGTTTATTTTTACAGAAGTCATTTATAGAACCCAAAGTTGGATTGAAGAAGTAGAAGGGGAGCCATCAAGGTTTTTGGTGTATTTTTTAAGAAGATGAAGAAGAGATCATGCTAATTACTCTTATGCTATCTGTTGCTATAAGGTCTTGAATGGTATCATTTTTCGTGTAAAACAAACATGCTGAATTCATTTTTGTGCAGTATTTTATTTGTGTATGTCTACATAATGTATACGTATGTTTATCATTGCCTAGTACGAGTTTAGTACAAGCTTACGGCCTAGTTTGAGACCAGGTTAACTTGTGTAAGTTAGTCCCCTGATATTTACTACTTTAACCCTTAAGCAGGTCCCAGCGACATAAGTATTGTAGCTACAAATAAAATACATATTCAACTTAGTTTTGTAATGGGGAGTTATTTAACGTAAAGTAAATTTTAATCTAATCGCATTCTTGTTTAAAGTTTATATCAAGGCATTAAGACTGATATTTCAACCTACGTATGTGGTTGGTTGTAGCCTCTTCCTTAAAAAGGGTTAAAGTGGGTCAACAAGACGTTGCTTGTAGTTGTTGACTGTACGGAGGGCCCGATCGTTACTCTGTGCAGGTCCCGGAAGCGGCCCCGGCGGACAACGCTTGCGGCTGCGGTCTGGCGGCGCGTGCGCGCGCGCTGGAGGTCGAGCGCACGCAGGCGCAGCGGCGCGCGCACCAGCTCGAGGACGAGGTACACACGGCCTGCCGACAACTAGCCCGAGGCTCCATGCTTCCTACAGTCTGTCACAATTCAAATTACCAAAGATGTATACACAACCAAACGCTCCAATTTACCATTAAGACTGCGCCGTGCAAACGCCGAGCGTCCAGTGGCGCCCTCATTACTATTATTGGGTTTTCTAATTAACTAACGAATTTCCTTGGAACCAAACAAAATGTGTTTGTAGCGCAAGTATAAACACAATTTATGGGATACGTAACAAACTTTAATAACAATTACCCTTTGAGTAGTCAGCTTAACGGGAAAAGGTGGCCACTTTTTTTCGTTAAGTTAATAACTCGAAGGTGAATTGTTATTAAACTATATGATATACCCTATAAGTTGTGTTTTCATTTGTAGTACAAAAACATTTCGTCCAATTTCAAGAAAATACTTTAGTTTATTAGAAAACACAATAAAAGTAATGAGGGCGCCACTGTACATCCGGCGTACGCTCGGCGTAGTCTTAACTGTTACTCGATAATCACGTCCTCTTAAATATAAAGTGAGGTCTTAGCAATGAATTATACACTCGATATTTACTTTCACATTCAGTTTAAGATTAAATAACTATTCATGATACAATATTTTAAATAAAAAAACACGCTTGATCAATATTTGAGGTTATGTGTCAAACAGTACTAATTTGTTTACATCTTTGGCAATTTCAATTGACACGGGCTAGTCTGTATAGACGCACCGTGGGAAGCGAGAAATAGTCCATTACCGCAGAGACTGGGAATAAGACCATTGCGGGATAAGTACGAGTTAGCGTGGCCGAGACGCAGTCAAGGCCGCGCTATATACGAGTTACCGAACCGCTTTTCTCGGCCGAGGCGATAGTAGCAACAATGTGAGAAAATGTAACACCATTGTTAATTATATTAAACACAGCTCCAAAATTGCCTAAATACTCATAATTCCATTTCCATTCGAAACATGTACGACTGACAGCGAGTTTAAAAGTGTATCAAATAGCTTAACTTTTTTTACATATCGCGTTCGTAAAAATATAACTGCCGAATTAACTACATAGCATTATAAAGTTTATAATTTAAACTCTAATTTATTCAAATCAGATTTATTGCGTTGAAATTTGTGATTTTATTTAGTGCTATATTTCAGTTTCATACTAAATCGTACCTGTTTTGAATGTAAATGTAATTAGAAGCAAGTTGATGATGAATGCGACAGTGTTCTTTTTTTAAGAAAGTTTTTGTTTTATATTATCACTTGTGTTATATTTTCTCGCATTCTTGGAGAAAGCACAAACCATTCGCCGGGAAGGGCGGTTGCTGGTCTAGTATATAACGCGCTAACTCATACTCGTCCCGCACCAGTCTCTTTCCCGGAGTTTGCAGTAATGTACTATTTTTTTAATTTTGCCGGGTCCTGGAATGAAGAACTGCGGGCTGATTTTACAACAGTAAGGTTAACATTTTCGAGCAATTTGGAGAAAATAGAGTTAGTTCTATTCGTAATAGTCGACGCCTCCTCACCTAAGTTTGACGTTTTGATTCGGTTTCAAATCGACTCAATCAGCTAAACTCAGTGGACTTCGCGTTAATTGAATTGCGTGTATATTGATTTCAATCCATGAAGTAGTGCCCTACTACGTAATTCTACTTACAATCGGTAAAATGGAACCCTGATCCAACATAGATACCATCAAATCAAATCGACAGAATGTCACTGTGACATAGAACTATGTTGGATTAAGGTTCCATTTTACTGATTGCTCATTGACGCAACCCTGTAATGTCAATTTGAGTGACGGGGCGCGTTTTAATAGGTCGAAAACACTTAACGTAAAAGTGAGTCATAAACGTCGTCGAGCTGAGTGCTGCCGTTGCACCGTGTAATATATCGGCATAAAGTGTCATCTGTGATGGCAGGTGCGACGACTGCGGCGACACAACGCGCGCCTGCGCGAGGAGAGCGCGCGCGCCGTGTGGCAGCTCCGGCACTTCACCCAGTGGCTCAAACGCACCGTCGAGCGGCAGTAACCCGCTAACGTTTGTCATGGGCGAACACATGCTAAATTACCTAAAGAAATAAACGACGGTAGGAACATTACTTCATAGAGATTACTGCCGGGGATGGAGATAGAGAGCTGTTAATAAATAATACTATGAATATTAATAGAGCAACACCGCGTGCCTAGCAAATTTAATAAGGTGACAAAACAAGTTGTTTTCAAATTTAAATTATTTTAAAAAACAGTATTGCACGTTACTTTTCTTTGCTATTGACGCGGTATTGCACTATCTGCGACGTTATTGTTTCTATTTTTTTTAGCAAATAAGGTTTCTAAAGCCGCAGGCGTACATAGAGCTGAGGCAGCGTGTCGCACGGATTATGCGTGGTGGAGGCGTTTTTAGTATGGGGATGCGCCGGTCCGCTCTCTGTGCGTCAGTTGCTCAAGGTAACATTATGTCTTGGTTATGAAATTGGCAGCGCTTGTTGCGTTGTTGCGTTACGGGCTAAGGATCTAACTACACAAACCGTATATCACCGACATATTCAAAGATAACTGGGTTTCACAGACCACTTACCCTATAGACTCCGCTTCGGAACAGTTTGTCTAGTATCTCATTAAGCCAAAATGGCGGGGCGCGGGGGGCGGAAAGTGCACCGTGATTGGCTAGTTCAAAGTCAACGAATAATCAAGTGTGCGCGTCGTGGTGCGCGCCAATAGAACCATGGCAACCAATTAGTGTTCTGTGAGCATAAGCATGGCTTACGGGGGCGCCTTTGTATGCGGAGTCTATAGGGTAAGTGGTCTGTGCTGGGTTTATAGAAAGATGACGAAATGTTTTCTCCAGCATTAATAATGCAATAAATTTGAACTTCCAACAGTTATGATTAATGCGGACAACAGCTGGCCAATAAAGATCTCGGAGAGCCAACATTACTTGATTGTCTGCTCGTTTCACAATGTTGGAAGGTCTGTCCCGTATAGTCCCTAGACCTTTCAACACGGCGCCGCTGGCTCGCCGTTCGAGTTATAACTATTATATCCTATGGTGCACAAACTTTGCTTGATTAATAGTACAGTCAGCTGCAGAGAAAAGTAAGCCCTCTTGTAAGGTGACTTCTATGATTATACAGAATATTATATACAGTTTTCGGACAACGAAAAACGGCGGTGCTTGTAACTAGAAATCGTGTTGTATGTCTGATCTATATTTTAATCTACCCAAGGTATATTAATCGTGATTATCTCTGGAATAATATTTATTCAGTGTTAGTCTTAACATTGAGCACTTTTCGGCCTGAACACCTTTATGAATCGGTTTTATAGTTCTGTGTAATAATTACAATAGGGATACACCAAAAACAAAAACCTGCTTTCTGAGGATCTAATTTGAAGCATTTCATGATTTCAAGTGTTATTGCTATTTAAAATAATGACAAAATGGCGGAGCAATTTACACAAATGGGTGTACTTCGTCTATGATTTAGAAAGACGATTTTTTATTATCTGTGATCTATTTTCGAAGTCATAATAGACTAACGACATTCAAACACAATGTAAACAAACAATCGCAATACGATATATTTATTGTTTCAGAGTATGATATTAAGCATTCAACCATTGCTTATTGACTAGACTTAATTAATACAACACTTCCTACATGACCCTTGTTTCTAGATTTTTACTTAACTTAAGATCACTTTAAATTTGTTGAAAAGGCGGATACCATATTTCCAATCATGAGTTTAATGTCGATACATGTCGATGCCGTCGTTTTGAACCTCTTGGAAAACCTCACCACACAAATTATTAACATTCATCACACAAGAAAAGACAAATGGTCTTATTAATACATTAATTTCATCATAAGAATTATAGTCAAATTATAAACAAATAAATTTCAGTCTTCAAACATAGGTGTCAGCTAGATATCTAAATTGTACTTATAAAATAAAATATTGGAGACTTTTTATATGTTTTATGTAAAACCACGGAAGAGGTTGATATAGCGCAATTCGAACCGGCATTTAGGGGTAAAATGAAGGTCATTTCTGAATTTTATTATAATTAATTGTAACATATTTTTTTATCTAACTACAGGGCTAGATTTGAGAAACGTATTCCTCAAAATGGTTTTTGAATTTCTATACATTGTCAAAAATTGGTGTATCTCAATTATGACTAGACTGGGCGAACGTGCCCTTGTAAAAGCTAGGCGACGATCAGTAGCCAATTCTCGCAATAGGCTTCAAACATATTGACTCATGTATTAAATCCTTCAGTCTTGTTTGTAATTTTTCTATAGACTATTAACCATGGGTCGGAGATAAATGTCACCGAATTGAGACGAAATTTGGTGCTTTGTCGTGATTATTCGTTATCCAGCTTGTTCTTAAATTGTTATGAGAAAAAATAAAGGACAAGCTTTTATTCCGTCCACATGCAGTTTTTTCACTGCACCTACGCAAAATTTAAAATTTTCGGGGATAATTAATAAAAACCTGGCCGACTAATTGACCATCTCCGTGCATAAAATAAACCAATCTGTTCTGTATCGCCGAAATAAGGACAATCACGTGTGACAAGTGACACATGTGCACAAGGTGACAAGATAAACACATCAAAAATTGTATGTATCTGAATGGTTTGGGAAAATAATTATTTTTCTACTGAGACGTGGAATACCCATTAGGTATTTTATGGGAATGTGAATTTACCCAATCATTTGGATAACTTCCCTTAATTTGTTCAAGTATAGTGCTGCTTTGTTATTTACTAATCATGGTTATTGGAATGTTGTCTTGCAATGACGTTTTACAGTTCAAAGCGATTAAATTCGTACGACATAAAGGGTTGGACTAAACTATGGTAAATACGATTAGCTGTACTTTTAACCTGTTCCGTTCCTTTTTATATCACATCAATGAGAATAAAATACTCTTATTCACAATGGTTTATTTCAGCCGTGTGCTTCGATAATATTTCGTTTCATTAAATGGGTGAATCAACTTTTCTTTGTAGCCGTTGCCATGGTGACGTCTCCTGGGTCACTTTTTAAAGTATGATCTCAATGGATATAATTCTACTAAAAATCAGTTTTATTGGCAAATACAAACCCATTATTTTATGGTCTTACTCCTGATTGTGCTAGAAGTATATATTATAATATATTTTTTAAGAAACTATCACTGTTGTCTCCTGGCTTACGGGATAGAATAACAACAACAAAATGTTGATCCACCCAAATATCTCGTTTGAGAATTTGCTATTCATTATAATATAAACTAAAATACATACCTAGTGAATCAAAAAATACTATCCTAGTGGGAAAAGGCAGTGGTTACTTTGAATATTTATAAAAGTATCCCAATTACAGTAAAATGTGTGATTATAAAAAAAGTAATTGTCTCGAAAGAAGAACAACCGAATGAATAAAGCTTCTTTGTTTTATAATACACATCTTAACAGTAAATGCGCATTGCGCTACCATTGCTTAATAAATCTACGAACTGAAAATACGTAGTTTATTTACGAGCTTTAAGGTCCAGTCGAGGAAATGGAAAGACGTACCTTTTTCGCTCTTGTCACAATATTAAAAAGACAAAAAGATACGGTTTTCAGTTTCCATCACTGTAGTTACATACTATTTGCTCTTTTCCAACCATGCTTCGACTCTCCTCATATGTATTAGTGATAACTATAATTAATATTAAAATCATCGTAAATATATAAAGCGTATTCACGAACTACTCATTAGGATTAATCTTACGTGGTATGTAGAACATTGTATCTTATGAATTTCGTGCCTTTTTGTGCTTCAGAGGAAGCGTTTGTTTTTGCGCTCCGAGCGGCACGCGTGATCAGTCAAATCCGTCCCAAATAAATCTGCCCCTATAGCGGTCGGGTACGATCAACCTTCATACTCGCCGTAGAACCTACAATCACGTGTGTGTTTTGCATTTCTTAATGTCACATCTATCCCACCGACGTCGGCGTCGTCTTGTCATTGATTGCATTCTTAGCCGGCGCTCATTTCTAAACACATTCGCTCAAAAAGTTATTTTTAAGATTAGAAATTAAAACAACTCTGATGTGGTCCACACAACTTCATATCATGTGAAAGCTAAAATTTAAAATATCGCCTAGATCGACACTCACCACACACATCATCGGCATAGACATTCAACCCAAACACCAATTCAAAACTATTTTTTGCTGACTGTAAATATTACATAACGTAATGTTACTTCGTTCTCAGAGTTGGGTAGGCAGAGCTACAGAATTATCTACAACTCTAATAATTTGTTGACCGCAACCACATTTTGCACAAACCACACATATATATTTTGTAAATCGCTTATCTCCTTTAGCTGTACGGTCACGAGCGTTAATTTGGGACCCATTTCAAGAAAAATATGCTTGAAGTCGTCAATGTCATTAGAGATGTCAAATCATTTGTAACTTTTGGGAAACTCAACCTTATTGTTGTAGAATGTCAGATTGACTTTGGACCTAAGGTGGGTACTAAATTAAATCACGTGACTGTACCTATTCATCGACACTACTATGATTGCTTTCGGACTCACATTTTTAACCTCCTAAAACGCGAGGACATATAATTTTTAATGATTACCATCATTAGATTTGATGATGTGTCGACCATCAGCAGATAATCTTTGCTTCGAGATTTATTTGGAACGGACTAGACAACCGCTTGTTGCTCAGATGACGAAGTTGTGATGGCGTTATCGTGATAACATGTTGTTATGACCTGGTTTGAAGATTTACATTGATAGTCTATTCGGCGTTGCTGTTTGAACCATTTGTTATATTCTTCCTCCAACTATGATAGGTGTGTAATTAATTATTTCTGAACAGAGTGGCCAAAATATTTAAAAAATAACCAAAGAAAGGGCCAATGTTCAGCTACAATACAATATACATGATGGGATAAATTGGAATAATAATAATCAATTCTTCAATAAAAATACCTATTTAGTATTGTAACATTAATTTCACATCCATCGTATGGCAGAAGTTGGAAGAAATTTCATCAGAAATCACGCATAGCGTTTATTTGTTGCCTTCGCGATAAAGGGCAGTCACAAGTCACTTTCCGCTTGGTTCAATAATATAGTGTTTTGAACAGCGGTCTTTGATACTTTGAACCCTCAGTGTATATATTAATGGTTCATAATATTAATACGATTAGTAATAAGGATATCTAAAACTGTAAGGAGAACACCAATTTACTGTAAGATTTAAGTCGGTCATGATATACCATCTTTTTTCTTAATTTTTGAGATGATTTATTTATCGTAATATGATATTTGTAAAAATGTTTTACCATGACCGATGGTTCTGGGGGTTAATAGTGAACTTGCTAGGAAAAGCATTTAAAACATCGTTTTTTTTAAACTGGACTTCATGTTCCAAGTTAACCCCCCATTTAGTGAACTAAGATTTAAAAGTAAGTAGTTTTAATCGTTATGGATTTTGAACCTGCCAAAAATACTGTAAGTTTCAAAACGTGCACAACGACTAAAGTCCATTATTAGTCCTTAATATCCGGTATTAACTATACTCTGTTTTTTTTCACTATAAACTACTACGCCATACAAGTTCTATGCAAGAAATAAATGAGCACCACGTGGTAATTACTATGGGCAGTACTTTATAGTTTGAACCAAATAGAGTATAGTATACAAACATCACAGGTGGATTAAATGAAACTGAACCTTTGATTTGTGTATTATACTACTATATAGATAACATTTACTTCAGTAAGCTCGGATACCAACTCGCAATCATTTTGTACAAGCCACGGAATGAATAACTAAAGCACAGACAATTTACTCCCTTAAAATATCAACCTAAACTCGATCCCCGTAACTTGAATGCAACCTTATTGCTGTTCGCTCAAATTACGCACTGCGTGCAGTGGGCTTTTGCAACTGAAGTGTGATTTTTGCGTAAGTGATCCCCTTTTGGTTAAACCACACTGATTTGCCTACCGTTGTGAATGTGCAAGTATGTTTATTTTATATTCGGACGTCTAAATTTCCTCCGAATATCAAACTTATTACTAATGCAGAAATTACCATCACACAGCAGTCATCACACGTGAAACTATTATATTTATTGTTATTTAATTCTGCGTGTCTGTTACCTTTTGTTCGGGCATCCAATCTCAATTATAAAATATTTATGGTACTTTAATTTTATAAATAATGTTAATCTAGATATATTATCATCGTAAAATGAAAGCTTTATTAGTGTAGGCCTTGTAGACGCATTACCTAGATTGTTAATGATGTTAACAGGCGTAATTATTCTATAGAATAGACTTTAAATAAGTGCCTGGATTTAGTTTAATTTGTCTTTGTTTAATTATTATTTTTGTAATATTTATTTTTGTATCATAAATATCATAATGGTTTTAATTCGGTTTTGTTCTGAATTTATATTGCCGGCTGAATTTTTGTTTAGGTATTTAATACTCAGCGGTAGGAGATTTAGCCCAGTCCACTATTACATGTATATGGGGACTGGACCAACCAGTCAGGAATCAACCACTCTAGAATTAATTAACTTATTCTTTACTCTTAGGGCTGATTTTTCATTCTACAGATAACACTATCTGTCAGGTAAATTGTAGCTCTGTCCTTATCTTTCTTATGACAAAGAAAAGGACAGAGCTACAATTTACCTGACAGATAGTGTTATCTGGAGATTGAAAAATCAACCCTTAATGATATAATAATCGCTAGTACCTGTTAGATACAATTACATTTACGTACATTTTTTCTGACACAAGCATACCTCCCTTTTGACTTTGTGACCCTTGTGACTTTTGACTTTGTCAAAATCGTGTTTGAGAGGAATTTATCGATTTGCTTCTTTGGCTTAAATATATTCAAAATTAAATACGTGAGCCGCAGTAAGCTTAAGATTTAACAACGTATTACAACTATCACTGTTATCCTGCTTAGAGCAGCCGTGCTGTTCTTTTTTGCAGTGGTGCACGACTGTCAGTTTAATAAAGTTACGTCGCTGCAATTTAATTATCTAAATCTGCTTAACATATAAATAGTAAAACATTGTTCCAAATGCATTGGAATAAATAATAATCAACCAACATTTTTTTTATGTTTCATATTAATGAAAAATGTTGACGAAAAGACACCAATAATAAAGCGCATCATCGAAAAAAATATGTGCAGCAAATATGTTATTGTGTAACTGTAAATATAACCTACAAACATACTCGTACTGGAAAAATCGATTTTTGAAATATCAACATCGGTTTACACAGTCAAGTGCTCGGTGCAACCGTTAGCATGCACTTTCTAGAATACGTAGCGACGACATCATTAGGAGAGAATTACAGTTGATTTGTGGTTGGTTCTACACATTGACTGCGTTGTGGTTTTCAATTTATAATGCATCCGCCTCTGTATAATCGACGGATGGTTTTAAGAGCCTAATTTTTGTGACTACAAGAGATGATCCAGAAGAAATGATACAGAGTAATGAGCAAGTCAAGTATTAAATGAGAAAATTTATTTCTCAATGTAGTTGTTGTACTGATGGCAATCTGATGGTCCTGAAGGTTTCCACAAGAAAAAACCTCGCCTTCCTGATTCCAGAAATTCTTCTAGCATCACTATAGCACAGCACGTCATTTTTTTAATGTAGCGTCTGGAAACTCGTTAAACTTATGTAAGTTTCCAGTAACGTTTGAAGGACTTTGAAATGAAATGAAATTTATTGCGTATAGATAAGGTTACGGTTAGCAGGTAGGTACTTTTTTCGAAGTCTGAAAATGTTTTGAGCAATGCCATTTAACTGTCGTTATTTTGGGTCATCTCAGTATATTGTATAGCAAGCGAAGTCTATTATTGTTTGTATTTGTATACAATAAAATAGGTAATTTTTGTGTAGAATTTAAGAAAGATAGAAAAGGGGTAAGATACTTTTGTTCACTTAAGTATTAAGCATTGCCAGGCGTTGTCATCGAATCATGCTTGAAGTTCTGTAAGTACTAGCTTCACAACAAGAGTTCACGGCTTCCACACACAAAAAATAGGTCAAAAGTAGTTGAGAGCTGCTCTGATGCTGACATGTTTTTAGTGTGCGAAAGCCTAAACCAAGTTATGAGCAGCGAAGTGCCGATAGTGCGCTTCTCTCGTGTTCGTGTACGAACTTCCGGTATTATTGTTTTATTCTTAGACGTTTTCCAGTAAATATTTTATAAGCAGATTATTTAAAGTTTTTGATGCAAATTTTTAGTTAGATAATTTTACAAAATGTTAAGCGACTGAATGTTATGATGAGTTACTCCGTTTGTACAATGTAATGGATTACGTAAGTCCTTCCCACCACTTGTGTAAGCGTAATTTATTCTAAATCAATCCTTGGTTTACGTATTATTAAGATTCTTTGTACTAATAACCAAAGCGTTAACTTACAGCCATAGTTGGATTTTCACTGGACCTTGTTAATAAGAACGTCGGATAGGACTTACGAAGTTTCGGATTTCGTAGTTGATGGCTCTTGAGCAATCTGGCGTTTTTTACATTCCAATTGAGTTAGGTAGGTACCAAAGGACTGTATTAATATTCTTAAAATATTTCTTACCTCATTGGTTTTTCCTTGTTGTGCATAAAAGTCAACAAATAAACATTATTATTTTCATGCGAACATGACGAGTTCTTATTTTCCTGTTACCTTTCTCTAAAGAAAACGAAAATCTTAGTCATAAACGCACAATACCTAGTGTGCCAGTGGGTTGACACTTCATACATGCTGAGTAACGTAAAAAAAAAACTACTTAATCGAGGGATATATTGCCAATCTAAGGAACAAATTTTTATTTTTTTATAATGTTAGGTTGCCCTCATTGGCAGCTGGCTGGTAAGACAAATGTCAATGTCATCTTTGACTTCAAATTTGAATTGGTAAGTATTTTTTTACATGTTTTTTACTATTAATTTTACATGTTTTTTACAATTAATTTGTAAGTTTATACCGGACCACTGGAAAGCGAACACACATACTTGGAGCCGAAGCTAACACACAGAGGTAGGTAGGTTCTTTCGACAACTTTAATGCAGAAATGCGATGGGTCACCTCACCAACCGGCGATTGTCCCTGTGTTCACACAATATTGTATACTCCCACCATTGATTTAGTATATACAAGATACACAATCCCGCACAAAACTTTATTATAAACTGTCCCAAATGACATTGATAGCTGCATTCAGATACATGCTAACATCGCTATTTTTTACCTTAAACATTCATGCAAAAAAAAACTCAATATACTAGCAGTCAAGTGTCAAATTTGCAAACTAATGTTTTAAAATATTTAAAACTCTTTAGTGAAATCGCCATTATCTTACTATTTATGACAAAAGTGGACATCGAATGAATGGAGATGAATTTCTCTATTTATATTGTATTAGTTTTAACGAAATTACAAATTACACAAAAAAACTTTTGACATGTTTTATAAATGCTGTCATTGTATTACACAACTTAAGCTATATATATACAATAATAATAATGAATAAATTAATGTAAAGCAAGGTTTAAAAACCCGTCCCGTCGATGTATATGTTTTCGCATTTATTTAAAATTGACATGAGATTCTTTAAACTGGAATATATTTTTTTAATCTCTTGTTTTGTTTTATTAAATTGTTGATTGTTTTATTTTTATCTTTAATCACTTTACGGCAAAAGCAGACTTCATTCTTCAGAATTGTTTTTCTAGGGCTGTCTAAAACGGAACCGATACTCAACGATGTTGATGGTGTTGGGCTCTTTATTGGAAATGGTGGGATACTTATTTCCCTTGATCCGGAGGCAATAGAAGCAGTCTATAAAAGAAAAAATATTATTCTTGATAAAAAAAATATAGCTCTGGGACCTTCTACGTTTATAGGAATATTTATTTTTATACGTACTTGTGAAATTTGGGTGTCATTTATAGTTTCACTATTTGATGTTTGAACCTCATGCACCTGCGACATATATTAAGCAAAGATGAGAAAAAAAGTTAAACGACGGATCAACTTAGCAATTCATCTCTAAAATATCTCTCTTATTGTCGTTACATTTCGCCCTTTTCTTTATATAAGAAACAGAAAGAGCTCACTTTAACTGACAGATACTTTGATCCGATGATTGTAAAATCAAGCTTTAATGGTCGTTTGTATTTTTTGAGATTAATATGACAATTATTGTGTGACATTTAAGTAGGTAGGTACTTACATTCAAGACAGGTATTGCAGATTTAGTCAGTCTACTAAAGCCTTTATTTGTGGTATATACGTCTGTGGTACGAAAATGGGTCAAGCACACAACAGACGACTTATTTGCCTTGAATAGTTGATCACCCCTATCTCGTGCTAATATTGCGACCCATTTTGCACGTCGTAGAGGATTTCGTGGAAAGCTTAAATTTAAAAATAAAAAATATAAAAATTTAAAAAAGTAATAGCTACTCCATAATAATTTTGTTCCTTGGTAAGTCATAATTTGTGTGCACAAAATAAATTCCTAAAAATCATGAAAACATTTTAATTTTAGCTAGAAACGTTTATAAATAAATAGAACTTACGTAAAATAAGACATTCCATCCTTTTTATTTGTTTTTTTGTTATTATTTTTGCAGTTTTTCACCACACATTTTGTCATGATTGACAACTGCCACTGTCTGTGGTCAGAACAAGACTAATATCAAAACTACTGCCCAAGTCGATTCGGCAGTAGTTTTGACTTGCCATTTTTTCGTGCTGATTGTGTATCTAGTATATACTAAATCAATGACTCCCACGGAAAACCACCGGTTAGTGTAGAACTATTAGGAAAATATGTGTACACAAGTGACGGGACTAGGCATAGAGATGAGAATGATATGGATTGGTACACTGGATTGGATGAAACTACGGCGTCAACACTTTGAGGCTCTTCGGATTTTTTTTCAAATAACATGTCTAAGACAAAGTAAATATTTTTCTACATTTTGTTCCAGGGGTGACTTCTTTACCTACTTAAATATGAGTACCCGATCATCAAATAAATGTGTAATTTGTAATAGGCGGAGAACATCTAATTCTGGTGTATTTTTAGCTTCTTTGCCAATTGAACCTGACAGGTACCTATGTTTTTTTACCCGACTACGGCGAAGCAAAGGAAGGGTACCTAATGATTTTGACATCCTATACGTATGTATGTATGTGTGTATGTTCCATTCTAGCGTCGTTCTTAGAAAATGAACCGATTTTGACAAATAAGGATTTATCGATTCGTCTTTATTGTGTAATTGTGCGATGGTTATAGAATATATTTTTTTGCAGTCGGTTTTTAGTTTTTAGGGTTCCGTACCCAAAGGGTAAAACGGGACCCTATTACTAAGACTTCGCTGTCCGTCTGTCTGTCTGTCTGTCTGTCTGTCTGTCTGTCTGTCTGTCTGTCTGTCTGTCTGTCTGTCTGTCTGTCTGTCTGTCTGTCTGTCTGTCTGTCTGTCTGTCTGTCTGTCTGTCCGTCTGTCTGTCACCAGACTGTATCTCAAGAACTGTGATAGCTAGAGAGTTGAAATTTTCACAGAAGATGTATTTCTGTTGCCGCTATAACAACAAATAACAAAAACCGAATAAAATAAATATTTAAGTGGAGCTCCCATACAACAACCGTGTTTATTTTTTGCCGTTTTTGCTAATGTTGTATAGATCAAACACAGTCGGAAAAAAGCTCGTACCAAAAATTACATTTTTGAAAAAACTTATTTACAGATGTAAATTGTGGGTACAAGCAATCGGACAGGAGGACTTGGTGTATTTGCCAATTGAAAAATTACACGAGTTGAAGTTTGTCTGTGCACTGCATTTTGATCGTAATGATTTTAATGAAAAAGGAAATAGACTGCGCAAGCTTGCTGTACCATCATTACTATTGCCATTTCCACCTCTACGAGAGGAACTATTTAAGGACTTCCCTTTCCATGTTGGGTTTAAAAGAAAGCAATTGAATGTAACAGGTGTTATTTTTATTATACCTAAGATTTTTAGAGTTCGGTACCTCAAAAGAAAAAGGTACCATTACAGGATCACTTGTCTGTGTCCATCCGTCTGTAATAGGCAATTTGCTCTGAATGTACTGGACCAATTAAGTTGAAATTTACTGAGCCGAAAATTCAATTTATCAACGTTTTTATGGATCTGTACGTCAAAGGGAAAACTGGTGTGTCTGTCTCTCTGCCTACCCGTTCGTCTGTCACTGCCAATTTACAAATGCTGGACATTCGTTAACGGATTGAGAAAAAGTACTTTTTGGAAAGTCTATCCCTTTATGATACTGAAATCTTAATTTGTACCTACCTACTTTTTAACGAAATTACTGACTCCGAAGACGAAGTCGAGGGCAGACAGCTATCAAAAATATTTATTATGCAAGACTAGTGGATCCCATTAAATGAGTTACTTAATTATGTAGGTACTTACTTACCTACTAAAGGGTTATTTTTCATTATTATTTCAGATCAAAGTTATACTAAAGTATATGATGCTGAAACAACGGCTGATGCATCAATAGCAGCAATCGATCTCCTTGCTTCTACAAGCAATGCAAAAGGTGAACATCTTGTGCGCAGCTATAAAAGAAAGATTAAATCTTCCCAGGATCACGGTATGTCTGATCTTGACCGAAATGACAAAATACAAATACCTGTTTTTAGGGTTCCAAACCAAAATTGTGAAAAAGGATAGGTCAAGCTCTTGTGTCTGTCCGTCCGTCCGTCCGTCACATTAATACAAGGTGTTACAAAAATACCCGTAAAGCCGAAAGGGGGTTAAATGGTACCTTATAATAAGTCAATTTACAATATTTGAGAACCGTACTATCACCGCATGACTTACCGGCAAAAAAAAGAAAACCATTATTGCTTTCATTGATGTGAAAACCCTATTTCAGTAAAATTAAAGAGTAAACTACGCAGATTGTTTATGTACATTTTTACCTAATTCGTGAAACGATTAAGAGACATACTAACAAAATGTACAGAATTCGATTAGATAGATATTACAAGTCGAGTTTTGGAAGATTTTAAAAGACCTAAACTACTTACGAAGAAACCTAAACTAGCACTTACTTTTTCGTAAAGAACGTCAAAATTACAGGAACGGCTCAAAGTGAGCTCTGCCTTGTTCAATGCACAACCTCGCTCGTCGGGATATGGTTTTAAACCCATTTAAGTTAAAAAAATATTAAATTGGTAGGTAGGCCTCTCTGTTAAAATAATCTATGCTAACTCCGGTTCCCTGACATGACAGCTTACTAGGGTTGACAATATTTTAGGCTTTGATAATTTATTAGATTTTTTACGGGGTATTTTGTAACACGTTGTATATCTCAGAAACTATAATACTGAAGCTAGCAACATTAAATTTATTATAGTTATAGATTTTGCTCCCCAAGTCCAAAGGAATTTAAATAATCTAAACAATATTTGTATTTTTAGGGTTTCGTACATTCGATGATAAACGAAACCCTCAGGATCACTCGTATATCTGTCTGTCCGTCTGTAACAGACAATTTTTTAATTACTATTGATAGGTACATTATTTTTGTGATTTTATTATTTACTTCTTTTTTCATTTTAGCTATATTATCCCCAAGAGAAAATAAATTGTTGAAGAGACTTGGTCATGCCAAATGTTCATTGAAAACACTAGCAAATACATCTATAAACGTGGACAAGTTGGAGTCGCAGGTTTTGAAAAACATCATATTGAATGCTGTTAAAAATTATAAAAAAAAACCAAATGGAAAAAGATGGGACATGGAAAATAAAATTTCAGCACTGGAAAAAAAAATAAAAAATTTGAATATTCTTGACATAGCGCATTTGGAATTTTTAGTCAACGTGAATATGGCGTGGTTTGTTTGTGAAGACCACCACAGCATGATGTCAAAAACGTTGTTCAATTTGCTAAGCACACTCTTCATAAGACGCCAATGCAAAATAATCAATAATAAATTTGCTATGTCAGAAAATCAGGGCGCCGATAGTACGAAAAAAGCCCAACAGCAAAGTAAAGCTAAATAAAAAAAATGACTTAGTTATTCCAGAAATTTAACATTTTCCAGAAAAGATTTCCAATTTTTCTTAACATCTATGTTAATTCTATGTAAACCAAACGTCATTTTTTCAATGGGATTCTATTTGAACAGGACGTCAGGGTCAGCTAGTCTCTACATATATCTACTTAGAATAAAACAAAGTCGCTTCCTGCCGTCTGTCCCTCTGTATGTATGTGTGTACGCTTAAATCTTTCAAACTACACAATGGATTTTAATGCGGTTTTCACCATCAGTTAGTTTTAGATTTATGTATATAATTCAGGTTTACTTTGTCCATATTCCCATTTCGTCCACATTCTCATCTGGGTCACATTCATTTCGTCCAAATTCTCAAACGTTCCACTTCCTATTTCGTCCATATTCCCAACTCATCCTCATTACCAACTCGTCCGCATTCCCAACTCGTCCGCATTCCCAACTCGTCCTCACTCCCAATTAGTCCACATTCCCAACTCGTCCTCACTGAATATTAATTCGATCAGTCGGTTGTTCACTAGTGGTTGGGATTGGGATTGTGATCGAGATGTGAATGTGGGTGAGATAGGAATGTGGATGAGATGGAAATATGGACGAGATGGGAATGTGACCGTAATGGGATGTGGACGAGATGGAAATTTGGACAAGATGGGAATGTGACCGAGATGGGAGTGTGGCCGAGATGAGAATGTCGACGAGATGGGATTATGAATAAATTAAACCTGAGCGAAGGGTATAAAACAAAGTCGCTTTCCGCGTCTTTATGTCTATGTGTCTGTAATATCCGCTAACTCCAAAACCTCGCAACGGATTTTGATACGGTTTTCACTTTAATTTTGATATTATTTCCAAAAGCCTTATATATTAAATTTCAGTTTTATTCAATAAAAATACGATACAGTATAAATATGCTTTTTATTTATTAACTAGCTGCTGTGCGCGACTTTGTACGCGTAGAGTTCAGTGGCCCGTTTCACGAAGCTACATTCACAAATTACAAGCGGAACTCTCTTGCAAAAGGAGTTAGAAAGAGATCCGCTTGTAATTTGTAACTTGTAGCGTAGAGAAACTGACTATAGGTCCCCATTTCAGATTTATAATATTAGTAGGATATATTTCAAATTTATTAGAAATACTATAGGAGGAGCTAGGTATATCGCTATATTTTTTAATCTGTCGACATTTCGCATCACTAATTTATCGATAGCGTGCTCCTAATTTGTGGACATCACTGTTTCAGTTGCTAATGTTGGTATCGCACCAGTGATTTGGTTGGTAATATGACGCTTGGCAAAAATTAAAAAAATATTAGCTCATTGCTAACTTCAGAGTGCCGTCTCTTAAAACGTAGTGATTATTTACTCAGTGTTGTGTGCTTGAAATATTATCCGTATGTGTCATTATGACATTGATGAATTTGACGGAAAGGGATAAAAAATACTTTAACTAAAATAGATTGATTGTGCATTTATGAATAGGAGGGGGGGAGGGATAAGACCCATAGGTCTTTCCGTAGGTATATAGAACGTTATCGTTAGATTCTGCTAGTTGTGCCGAAATACTTCTTTTTCGATACAACAAAGAACCGCTCATTCCCGTAATACCAGAATTTTAAAATACCAGATTCTCAATACACTAGAATCTCTTACATTTATATTTCGGTATCGTTGAGTATGCTTACCTAATATTTCGAAGCTGGTGATTTGTGAATCTGGTAAATAGAGTAGTCTGGTACTTTGAAATTGTGGTATTTTGAGAGTGAGCGCAAAGAACTACAAACTAAACACTACGAGGCAACGGTCCTGTCAGGCTAGACAAGTTACTTAACGCTAACGTAAACTATTTTCGAAAACTGACAAAATGTTTGATATTGACGCTCGACGCGACCGTGTAACAGCTTACAATTTGAATGGTAGGGAACGCCCTTGTGGATTGAAAACACTAAGTAAATTTACTCTAGCCGGAGTAAGTATCGTTTAGTGGCGTCATTAACAATAAACTCTTGGTCGACTTCAACTGCGACCGTAGCCCTCAAACCACGAACGACTAAGCGTTCGCACCTCGCAAGCGCACTCTGGAACGCTAGCGAGTCACAGTTAGGCCTCAGAGTCCCTAGACAAGATGCTTTCGGCGTGTGTTATCGTTATCCAAATTGTATAGGATTGACAAAGTTATGGTCCCATTACTTTTGTCCCATTGCTAATGGCATTCGTCAGGAATTATTTATCACGAGTCCGCAATCCCGCAAAAGTACCTAGGTAGGTTCGCTTTGTTAGGTACCTTTAGTCGCCCAAAGGACAAACCGCCCAATGATAGGAGCCCAACCCCGAGGGAGAGCTCCGTCGAATAGCAGTGCGAGTCCGGAACCTTCAAATTGACGTTGGGCAGTGACGTCAGAATAAGAAAAATAAAAGTAGTGTGGCGGATCGTTTAGTAGTGCCGCTAACATTGAACTGACTAACCATCGATATGACTTACTCCGTAATTAGTCTATACAAATTGTGCGTTTAATTTAAATAAGGCCCGAGTCGACCAGGTGTAAACACTACTCTGGATCTTCGGCAAGTTGATCGAAGAATAAAGCCAATTTGGAATACCTAAATCACCTTTCCCCGCTTGGTGTAGTTTCCACATGTGTTTATAACTCGATGAACAGTAACTTTGTTGGCAAAAATGAAAAGTAATCGATAAGGCAAGATAAACGATCATTTTAATCTATTAAACACAATATAATATCCTAATTAATATCCGCTACTAACGCGCTCGTTAACTAAAATAATTGCTTCTAACTTTTGCTTTATAATTTTAAAGCACCGCACGTCATTTCAAAAGGATTATTGATGTAATAAAGTTAATAGGTAATTCAACTATTTAGTCTTTAGCATTGACTGCACGGTTCTTTGCTGACGGGAGGGTTTCGGTTTAACACATTCCAATGACCAGCTAGTCTGGTCCGTATTGTATTGGAATCGGAGCGCGTTTGTTTTAATTAATTAGCTTTTATTTTGTGCACCGTAATTTTTTGTCAATAGCATTAAGGGTCCTGGGCGCTGCCTTGTTCTTTCGGGTCGCGAGTGCTAGCGCTGGGATCACTTTCTGCGGTGCGGCTGGAAGCGCTCGGCCCGTCCCCACTCGCTTTGCTGCTTTCCGTAAGAACGCTGGCTAAGGAACGCTTGCTCTTCATGCTGTGAGTACTCACGGTTCCAGCTAAGCTTGAGGGTGGCATTGTGAACGTAGCCTTTATTGATTTCTGAAAAAGTATATTATTAGTGGTGAGCGAATACAATACAATTGTTAACAAAAATAAACTTCTTCAATCAGTGTGTACTGAAAATAATACTGAATGCTGAACTAATTTTGATGTAGCTTGTTGCTAATTTATTATCCTAGGTTCAAAAATGTCCAGCAAATATTATTTATAAAGTTCATGACTCTTTCCATAGGAACCCGAAAGATACATAAATTACCTTTTCGTAGTAAATTGTGTTTTGGTAGACTTTCAAATTAATGGATATTTCATGTTCTTACCTACAGTTCTAAGTAGATAAGGCTATTAGAGCTCATGAGAGCGAGTGGAAGATAAGTACAAACCCGAGGGAGCTATTGCGCTGTAGCACTATAAAATTAAATTATTGTACGTCTTATGCAGAATCCCTCGGCACGCTTAGGATTCTGCTTCGCTTGGGTTTGGGTTCAGTGCGTCGCCCTGAAGCCCTTCTTTGAAAATCGAAGTTCAAAGTTACGTTAGCTCCATCCGTTTCTCTCGATTAAGTCTCGAATGACGAGTGACAGGGATGGAGCTAACGTAACCTTGAACTTGGAGCTTCAGAGTAGGGAAGAGGCCCTACAGTAAAGAGACACTCGTCGTACTGACCCTGCCGTACTCCAACTCCTTCTCGACCTCGTCCCTCAAAATCATGTTTTCCTCATCGGTAGTTAGCTGCGCCTTCAAGCACTCGATTGCCATAGTAACTATGGCTTCTATGTCTTTATCAGGAGCCGTAAATCCGCAGTCTGTAAATTACATTATTTTGTATTCAATTCGTACCGCTGCGAATCCGTGATAAACCTATAATGGGAGAGTATTTTGATTTGCAGTAAATAAACTAACTTATTGAAAATCGTAGCGACATGACAAAATATGGCATACACAGATTCAAATACACCAGTTTCCTCTAGATCAGATTAAATACGACGTTACATAAATACCCAAAAAAATTAAAGTGTCAACCCTGGTAATCTGTCATCTCAGTCATTCATATCTTATTTATTTCTTATGTTCTTAAAATGTTACTTTAGTCTCTGCAAATCGGGACTAAAACTTATTAATCTCTAGGGACTAAAGTTTTTTTTTTAATTTACTTTAGAAACTCCTAAACAGCCAATCACAGTGTTTGGAAATGGAGAATTTTCGCCATTTTCAGTGTATAGACCAATTTTACTATTTCATTTTGTTGCATTTGAAGTTAAAAGCAGAGTGTCACTCAGTTATAAAACAATTTTTTTCGGCTCAAGCGGGTAATGTAATCGACGATTTGTTTTGTCCTTTTCGAACAATCTACTGTCTCTTAACTTCAAATTAAGTATCTAGTATATACCTAAGTAGTACCTAGTACGTACCTATTAGTAGTAGTAGTACCTAGTGTATTTCTATTTCTATTTTCTATTTCAGTTAGATCTAATAATACGTTTTTCAATTGGTCTGACGTTGGTTGTTAATCTAAGATTTACCTTTTATATCTTCAACGACGTCGAATATTTCAATGTTATCTACCGATTCCCGAGTGAGTACGTGATCCTCGTCCACTAAAGAATTGACCAGCGATACCATAGTTTCAATCGTTTCTGTAAAAAAAAAGATGTGCTACGTAGGATAGTCGTACAATACAAAAAGCTTTTGATACTGTTGCGATAAATAATTTATATGGTAGGTACGTATACGGGACAAAAGAGAGCAAAATTAAAACCAGCGCTTCGAAGTTGTTCTGCAAGACGGGTTAGCACCAAGTTTTTTGTCCTATATAAACGGCGGTCTATAGAAAAAAAAGTCTTCACCATATCTCATTAAATATTGATTCCAGCGAAAAAGTGTTATCGTCTTATTGTCGGATGTGTATAATCTTTTTTGTAGAGAATTTTATGTAGATAGATGACTTCCGTACCTATACAAGATCATTTTTTAAACGGCCACCATTTATAAGTTATTTACGAAAAACTAAAAAGGTACCTTTAAAAGATAGCTTCATAATTAGAACTTTCAGTATGTAGTGTAAAACACTATTCCCTACTACTATGCCAAAATGTGCTTACACGAATTATTTCCCGTATTCGGCAGTTTTTGGTCTTCGTTGGGTGTGCTACCACAGGCGTACAACTTAATTGAGAGCCAGGGTAGGCATGAGGTGCGGGGGTGAGGTACGATAAACCTCGACTAGTCACCATTACCCTCTCTCCGATAGTTATACGACTTACCCAAATCAGCGGGGTCGGTAGTAAGACACAAGGCGGCGAGCGCGGGTCCGAGCCGCTGATGAAGTGGCTTCTTGTCTCCGGCGATGTCTTTAAGAGCACTTTCGAGGTTCCCAATCACTTCGCTGCCACCAGCACCTTCCATCATTTCCGACTGAAATCCACAAACCAACAATATTTTTTTTTGAATTGTTTTTGTGTTTTGTTTTGGTGCTTCGAGGAGCTAAAGTTATACGACTCTTTAAAATTTACTAGGTAAATATGATGAGACATTTAATCGCAACAATAATAGTAGATTATACACCGAGGGGATTAAGCACTGTTTTATGTCACGGGCGCGATGTTGAATCCTGAGTAAATGCGGGACTGCAGATTTAACTCCCGGGTGTAGCGAGGATGTTACGAGTTAATACCTGAGCAAAGCGAGGGTATTAAAACGGAGTCCTGAGTGCAGCGAAGGATTCAAGCTCGCCCAAGACGATTCTCGATTCTTGTTTTCAAACCAAAGCACTAACGTTTCCCTTGAATATCAGAGAGCCGCAGTAGTGCAGCAAAGCAAACTGCATATTGTAGTCATGACGCTAGGATAATCTCGCAGCGTTTCCCCCGCTCTAACCAAAAACTGCCGCACAATTCCGCCAACATCAAAAAATCACATCTAACCCAATTCGAACGAATGGAATTCTAAAATTCAAAATGCAACCGTGTAGAGCGGAAATGAATCCGCTCGCGGGCGCCTGTCCTGATATAGATCTGATGGAGCCCGCGTCCGACTTCCGGCCAGTTCGCGCCTTTATAGGTTCCAATTTCAAATCGGGCGAACGTACTGGCCAGATTCTTTGGTCCGAACGCGCTTTTCGTGCCCAGTTTGCTTCGATTTTTGAAACTGTTTTCTTTTTAGTGTAGTAGTTTTTTTCTGGCTGGAACTTCGCGTGTTTTGTTTTCGGCCAGTTAAATGATTTGAGCAGACATTGTTTCGATGCAGCGGGCCTAGTATGGCTGCGTCTATATCGCGTGTCAAATGCGGATAAAGCATCCGTCACTCTCGTTCTTACTTACGTGAAAGAAGGTGACGGATGCTTTATCGAAACTTTGTCACGTGATAAACGCAATCATATTAGGGCCCCAGGACTGATAAAAATGTTCTGACTGGAAATCAAGGAAGAATTACTCTCAAATATCCATCTTAAGACACGTCAAAGTAAACGTCAAGTTAAAGGATATTGTCATATCCGACGTGTTTTGAGACGAGCTTCTCCACATGGATCAGCTTTTAAAGTGCTTTTTAGTTCAACTACAAAGTAAGAAATCTAAACATGTCTATCATGATCGAACACTTTAAAGAACTTAATAAGAGTGGAAAGACAATAAAAATGTACCTCGTACAATAAATGAAATTACCCTGAGTAAAGTTTGGAGACTTTGCAAATATAACTTTGCCCAGCCTGGCTTTAGCTAGCTGCTGCTAGGCAAAGTAATGACTAACTACATATGCATGCATAACACCTCGTAGATGTCATACTCGTACGCATACTTTCCAAAAAACCTGTTACTTAACAAGTTAATATTCACTATGCTTGCAAGTGCTCCTCTCGTTGGTTTTGTAAAATGCATTAGTATTTTTTTGAGTAGTCAAGTAAAAACAAAATCATAAACCGCACAGTATTCCCCGCCAAAGTACAGTCAACACCAATAAATAACACAAAACGGCAAACACGGTACACTCGCCGTACATATGCTTCGGCCGGCAATAGATTTCACCGATACGTATCTCAGTAACTGGCCGCGCTAAATCTTTACGCTGGAACATATTTATGTGGCCGAGTGTACGTCGGTTTATGTGGTTGACTGTCTCGAGATAGGTATTAGGAACGTGAGATAACGTTACAGGAAACCTGGGGATTGGGTAGGTTGATTGGTTGGCCAGAAAGGTCAACCCAAAGACTATAGGTCTTAGATCCCACTTGCTATCAAAAGGTTTGCTATAAAATATTTATTAAAATTGAATCTAACTTGTCATATTTATTTTAAAAATCTCAAAATGCTCCCTTTTTGCCTAAAATTACATTTTTGTCATAAGAAAAACAATCCATGATGTAAAATCAGGAAGACGGTGTGCAAAATGTGATCTCTAGTTACTTTATTCACCAGAAAACGGCCGTTTTAGCCAAAAACGATGCATTTTGAGGTTATAATGTGTTTAAATAAGAAAAGTCAGTTGGTATGGACGTTACATACATTCAAACATTGCAAGTTAATAAAATGCTACACCACCTAGACTGATTTGTTGCCAATCAGCTGCCAATGTCAGGTTGGTGAAATAGGGCTGGAATTGAGACTGCAACGAAATATAAACTTGTAGAAGCGACATAGTAAAGGCCTACTATCCCTCCTAAGTGCATCAAAGCTTATAAGAAATTAGATTAGCGACCGTCTGCTAAGCTTTCACATAGGGAGACGGGCACTATACGCCACGCGGTACAAGAATTGAAGATCCGATAAAAAAAAAATGAGATTAATTTCCACCTTATTTCAACACACCAAAGACGATGACGCTTTGGCACAGAAATTCTCTAGGCCGGAATTTTGCAGTGCGGTACGCACGCCCACAATGGTATAATTTCGCTTCGTATCAAAATGTATGATAATACATTTACACGTAAAAAATGACGTCAGTGACAGATGCGTAAAACAATAAAATTATAGTAATCCAATATATTCGTACCGTATGTGCATACCACAGTGGAATTCTCTCTTTGCTTGGTACAACTACAAAATGTTCATACTACAAATATTGAGAAATATATGGTTCATGTCGCTAAACACTCCGTTTTTTTTTTCTAAAATATTTTCTATGAAATAATGTTTAACTGGCTATAGTTAAGTTAAAAATAAACGTTTAGGTGACGTTTTAAATAATACAAAATATCAACTTTTATTCTTTTATATTAAAGTTCAATTGTAAAAAAAAACAAAAAGACTTACGTAACACGTAATGAGAGTTAGAGATATTTTAGAGGTAATTAATTCGTTCCTTTCGTTTAAACTTGTGTATGAAAAAAATACACCAGTCAAGGAACAACTTAATTGTCATTAACTAACTAAATAAGTGCAGCAATTCAACATTCGAATGTTGTTCATAAAAAAAAGTTGTCGGAAATAAAGGTTCTTCCACTTTTGAAGAGCGTAGCTCGCCAGACGCCTACGACCGTTTCCGTCATTGTGACTACACGAAGGAAATTTAATACATCCTCGGGCATTTGAGTGCCTTAACTATTGTGGAAAATAATAAAAAACCTGAGTATAGTAATAAACAGCTTTATCCCAAAGGAGAATACTTTACTTTTGTCACCTTTTGCGAGACAATAAAAAGCAAGACTTACTAGACACAACGTTTGAAGGCTATGGATCAAAGCGCTTACGTGCTCTCGCAAAAGCCGTTCTGCGAGGGCGGCCAGTGCGTCAAAGGCGCGCGTCTGCTTCTTGTACATGGCGGGGTCGCCGCCGTACTTCACCACCCACCTCTTCACCATCTCGTCAACTATGTCGTACCGGGACTTGGCTCTGGCGAGGCATTCAATAATACACTTGAGAAATGAAATATGTCTTGAGAAGAAGGGTCTTATAGGTTGTACAGTAAGCATATTAGTAATTTCATTATGTGAGTCTCATTTCATCGAAATCTATCTACGATTGAAAGACACGATATAACAAACAGTAAGTAAATTAATACACAAATTGATCTAGTCCCAAATTAAGCTCTAGAATACTTGTGTTTTGGGGATAACCACGATAAATATACCTAAGAAGAGAAAAAAATACTTAAATACATAGAAAACATCCAAGACTAAGGATCGAACCCGGGACCGCTGGCTAGGTAAAAATACTAATAAGCAGGGCCCGTAATTTTCATGCCGGTGACGCAAAAATTATGATTCAAAGTATGATTTGTTTTATTGTAATTATTAACCATTAGTCGTCAATCATTTAATCATGTACAACTGGGTCAAGTAATCTATTAACGCGTAGAAAAATAAATACCTACTTGATACATAAAACGGAAATGAAACTATTTGTTTTGTATTTTATGCTCCTGATGCTATTCTATCATAAAATTCGTAAGATCCAGGTTAAACACCTTTTGTGTTAAATTTCCTTCTTCTTTTTCAATATGTTTACTTAGTTGTTTTTTTTTTTTTTGATGTTATATTTTAATCACAATTAGTACAATAATCGTTTTCGTCGTTTACGATTAAAAACGGATGGTAGATATTTGTTGCAAAACTCCTGTAACAATAGCAAATGTAAACAATAACTAAGACACTATTAAAATCTAAGGAACATAAGTATGAATTATTTAATAATTTGACAATCTGTTTTTTATTTGAGTGACAATAGTCACAGTTAGTTAAACGTTATGTACTGATTATTTCATCGATACCGGTCAACTAAAGAGGTTGACAAATGATTGACGAAATACTAATTGGAATCATACTGTATGTAGCGTGACGTCATTTTTACGTCAATGGCATGAAAATTACGGGCCCTGCTAATAAGATAATCAAGCAATTTAAATGTTACCCGGTCAAAACAAGAGGCAGTTGATCGGTGAGATCACGAAGCAGCAGCTCGGCGTCGTCGCGCGTCACGCGCATCGAGTCCAGGCAGTCGTACAGCATCTTCATTATGTTCACGTCGTGGACCTGAACCGTCGACCCTAGCGGAGTGCTGGAACAATTGTAGTAGTTAAACTGCAATTAATATATAATGTAAATCTGTAAGTAACAGATAGATTTCGAGCACGCGTTTACGAATAAATTATTGTTGAGTTGTAATTCAATGCACGCCACGCACGCAATAGAAAATATTCATTCATGTAACGAACAGTCAAGAAATAGTACATTGTGTATTAAGGGTGGTAAAGAAAGAATTACAAACGAGAGTCTGTTAGAAGCCCGAAGCCGAAGGCTGAGGGCTTTAATGACTCGAGCTTTGTATTTCCTTTACCACCCGTGTAACATACAATGTTTTTCATCACAATTGCGAGGAAATGAAATAAAATCAGACAAAAGATCATATTTTTAACTTATTAGCGGCAGACTACGTCATTGTCTGTGACTTACCACAGATAATGTCAAACGTGTTCGGAGTCCGATTCTAGTGACATATGAGATCAATAGTTTATTATGCGAGATTGTTAGGAAATAGTACCTATTCAACTGACATTTCATCTCGAATGAAACTTCATATCGAATGGCACAAGAATTGGGGTCCTGACGTATTGTTATAGTTCGAGTCCACGTATAATATTTAAAAAAAAAGCTATTACGCACTTAAGTAACGTAATGGTAAAAAAAAGGCCCGCGGGTATTATTTTGGATTTACGGTCGATTTTTCTAGCATGTTAGGACACTATTTACGAGCAAGTGTAATGAAAAATCATTTATTAAAAAGCTATAAAAATAACCAACATATAAGCCAAGTAAAACCTATTCCTATCTCTTTCTAGCTAAACAGAATTTAACATGCAGTTTATAGTCATGGCTTACATGTTACATGACGTCACGGTTCATATCGGACCTCTCTGTCTAATCATAGTCACTGTCTAATGAGCAGTTTAAAATGCTTGTATCATCCGTATATCTTGGCCGATTTTAATTTTAATTTCACTTTTGGTAATGTTTTACGGTTATTTCACATTTTGTTGAGAAATGCGATTGAAAAAATCCTTGCATATTCCATAATTATGGACGTTGAACGGTTGCGTTAATGTGGGTACGTATATAGATTAAATAGTGGGCGGGATTTGTGGATTGAAAAGACATAGCGATTGAGGGCAATATCACGTAAATAACAGAGAAATAAAAGTGGTCGCTGGAATATAACGTTGTGACAGACGGACTGACCGACGGGGACTTGAAACATCTTACAATCGGATGCGACGAGCCAATGATGTTTAAAAACTAGGTACATTTTATAATTATACAATTTACCTTCTTGTAGCCCAAAAACGAAATGGCAAACGGACGTGGTGGACGCTGTATTTTCTGATTTGAACCCGGAACCTCAACATTTAATTGTGGCGATACGTAATCGTATTAGTGGTTCACCTGTGCATTCTTATACAATGCAAGATTTACTTATACTAAGTATACTCAGCCTTATTATTATGCCGGTGTGCGTTAAAGTTGTTCGCTAAACTATAATAGCCTTTTCAATGAGCCCCCGCCCCACTACTTAATTTTACGTACATTATTGGCCCAACCGTGCAGCCACAGTTTGAGTGGCGGAACACGCTGTCGTATTTGATAACTCTTCCCGATCCTGGAATTTCCACGGCAAAACAAAAGACTAACACAATCTAGCTAGGTTATTTTGCCGCGAAAATTCCGGGCTCTGCTTATAACCCTTATAGCATTGCAGAATAACATGGGAAGAGCGTATGGACTTACGTGGGGAAGTATTTCTTCGCGGGTCGCCACGGAACCCTCGGCGGCATGAACAGGTATATTTGGTCGCGCTCCTCCACCGGCGGCGAGCTCGACGGCAGCGGTGGCCGCGGCGACATCGGCTTCAGTTTTAGACCAAGGATCTCTTCGCGAATAGTCTGTTTAGGTTTTAGATTAAAAAAAAAAATGATCAGGAATTTAATAATTTGGATCAGCAAATGTCAGCCTCGAGTAAAACTAGACCAAATTGCGGGTAGTTCGAAAAACTCGCACCCACACCAACCGCGGGGGTCGATATCGTCTGCCATAATATTATGTTTTAGGT
Source organism: Acleris laterana (assembly GCA_963966035.1). NCBI lineage: Eukaryota > Metazoa > Arthropoda > Insecta > Lepidoptera > Tortricidae > Acleris > Acleris laterana. The sequence continues at coordinate 12,356,773 of OZ014447.1, forward strand.
TATGTTTAGCGCAAGTCATAATAAGTTCATAGCGTATTTTTTAAGGCACTATGTATTACTTTTTCAGGATTTTTATGAATCAAACCTAACGTAACCTAGCCTTGTCTGACACGTTACATATTTAAGAAATTCTGTAAAGTTTACAGTCCCGGCGTTGTAAAAATTATGCCTCTCAATAATTATGTCAACAAAGACATTATGACCAAAAAAAATACGGGAAACAATGACGCAGACATTGATGCCCTTCTCTTCAGTCTACGTGTGACCACCATCTTTACAATGCGACAGCAACCGCTTTTTATAGTCCCAGTTTCCGATAATTCCAGAAAGCCTTCAGGTAATGGCGTAATCTGATAGGGGATGGCCTGAAACGGACTGTAAACATGTTTCAGGCGCCTTTAAACAACGGCCATGGTCGATATGCTTATAATCTGGTATGTGACAGAGCTACCTCTGAAATAGTCTGAAGCGATATTTCAGCCTGCTGAAAACGCTTCCAAAGCACCAAAGACCACCACGATTGAAAATTAAATGCCTTAATCTATCGACGTAACACTATTCTACATTATTTACCTTAATTTGTTTCAACTGTTGTGATCGCACAATGCGTAAGCGCACCACGTCCCGGTAGTAAACATCAGTGTCATAGGGGCCCACTATATCTTTGGCAATATAAGTCTGTAAGAGAGGTTATTGAATGATATTATAAATTTATGAAACGAATACACATGCTTTATTCAAGTCTCAAAAAACAAGAGATTGTAGCCGTTAATACGATTTCAGTTTAGTTTCAGGAATTCGCAACATTGTCAACTTATGCAAAACATTTGAACAACTATTAAATAGATAAAAACCCCCCAATATAATTGCAACCCCTACGTTAGGTGATCATCATGAAGCTACAAGTGATAACTTACAAGTGGAACTCTCTTTCTGGGAAAAGGAGTTTATTACTTAAAATTTACGTACTTTTTTGATTTTCCTGTGTTGTAATATAAATTTATTTGGATTTGGCTATTTACTAGCTTTCATTTGAGACCCATATTGAAACAATATATATTTTTTTTTATTCCCTTTCAATATTTTTTTCGCGAAGGCCCTAAGAACTGAAATATTATGTGCTCTGTCACTTTGACAATTAAGACGAATCCTCGAGTTTAATGATACCTCCAGTGTTAGAATCCGTCAAGCCGTTTAGGCTGCAGAGCGTGCCCAGAAATATACATTCGAAAAAAATAACCCTCCTTCTGACCCAGTCGGGTACAAAAAGAAAATCCTCTTAGGGCCTGTTTCACAATCGACAAGTAAATTTATCTGTCACATAAAGTTGTCTCTCTCCTTGTCTATTTTCAAGTGTACGACAAAGAAAGGGCTAAACTTATCCGTCAAATATCCTTTACTTGTCGATTGTGAAACAGGCGGTTAGACTGGTGTGGATTCGTCCGAGGATTCATGTCTAGAATTGAGGTCACATGAAGGTGGTCACCGGCCTTATTCGTGAGCAGCACATACTTTTTTTCCTGTTTTACCGCCCTTCCGTAGCCTTTCACATATGAGTATGATAAATAAAACGAATGCATTTTACACCGATTGCAAACCTAATCAATGAATGTTAAAAGACATACAAATTCAGAATCACTTCGCTATTTTTGTCAAGTACCTAACAACCGTTTCATACCTTATTTGGGAGCACGTCAGCTTGCAATGCTGCAGCTAAACGAAGGCGGTTGGAATTTTGATTCAGCATTTGCATATATTTCTTCTCCAATTCACTGTAACGATCCTTAAAAAAACAATTAAGTACGATGTTGTGATGGTTTAATAATATTTTTTAGGTTTTCGGAGGAAAGTGTGCTCTAAAGTGTATCCGGGATAATCGAGACAGAAAGTTTCCTCACGGAGATACAGCCTTGACGAAAGGTCTTGACCACCCCAATTTTTAATATATAAGTTATTATTGTAATAACTTATAAATAAAGTATTGATTCAATTTAAAAAATTACACAGAGACAAAATATTAAAAAGTGTTTGAACATGTACAAATCATTAGTAACTAGATATCGTTTCGAAGTAGCTATTTGCGTGTGAAAACTGAAGCTAGAAAAAGTTGGGTTTTACAATAAAATTATAATGGCAATAGAAATACACTGTGAGAATTTCAACTGTCTCGGTTCGGCAGACAGACGGACAGACACACGTACAGCGAAGGCTTACTAATAGGGTCCCGTTGGCACCCTTTGGGTACGCAACCCGCACTCGGACCGGCAGTGAAGTGCGCTTTACTACTCACCCGCCACTCTCTAAGCTGTTGGAACATCTGCGGAATGGCCCCGAGCGTGGCGCCGAACTTGTGCCGGCGCGCCATGAGCCGCAGTAAGTCGTCCAGCGTCTTATCGACGCGCCGAGGCTTGCCCAGTTTGCGCGTGAGCACGTCGCGCATCTGCGCGCGCATCTCCTCGGCCTGGTCCGCCATGGCACGCAGGTCGATATTCATGCGAAACAGGTGGGTACGGTTTACTCTGAAATATATCACCACTGAGACCTAGCTGACCTGCAGACCATTCTCTTCATCATTCACTTCTATGTTCTTCACTTAAATTTTCTTGTAATCAATGGTTATTTGTGCAATAAATAGTTTACATTCATATGTACATACCATTGGGTATATCGGAATAATCGTCTTTATGACAGTCAATTAAAAGATAGCTTGACTAAAAGTGTTAATCAACGGTTGAACTCACTTTTGTCGTTTCTTCTGCTGATTAATTTCATCCTGTAGTTCCAACACCCGATTCCGCAACTTCATGAGCGTCTTCTCGGGAAACACGATCGTGTTGGATAGACCCTGAGGGCCGGTACACCCGTGGATGGCCGCCGCCCTGATTTGGTCGTATCGTAGTACTATCACTTGGTCCACTTCATTCATGCAATTTTGTTTTTCCAGCTAGAATTTTTTGAGGAGTTTACAGGTAATTTATTAATCGGAAGACCGAAGTTTCGTATCCCAAGTGTTTTTTTACCAAATTTTCGTGAGTTAGAAATATCGTAGTTCCAATACATTAATCTATGTTAGGTCAGGTTAGGTTTATTTAAACAACTATCCTAAGGAATTAAATTGTTTCAGAAAAAGAATTATTTATAACTTATGAAACAGTTGGGGCAAATAAAACAGTTGGGTATCAAAACTTCGCACTATTTAAGTATAAGTAACCCATTTTTTACACTATACAATGTATTGTTACAAGTTAAGTGCTCGATGGTAGAATGTTATATTAAGGATATTCCAAAAACTATAAAACTTCAGCAAAAATAACCTCGTGAAGGCTGAGAAAGGAAAACTTAGGATGGCCTTGTTTTCGATCACGGGTTGACCGTCATGTCATGTGTTGTTGACTTAAAGATAAAAAAACTCCCGATAGGTACAAATGTTTTGATATTGCGAGCTTGCGTCTTAACTATGAACAGAAAATAGTTCTCTTATGTACCGTTGTTACGTACAGTCAGGAAGTCTCTCTTTAAGCAGGCTTTGCTTGAATATAGGGAATTATGATGACGTTTTAGTATTTTGTGGTAACATTGATCTGTTTAATAATTACCATAAACTCCCTTAGTTGGTTCTTCCTCTGGTCAAGCTGTACTGAAAGTTTCCGCTTTACTTTGTTGTGAGCGTCGATGTCCTTGCGCAGTAGTTCCACCAAGTGGTTCTGTTCTAGCATTTCCTGTTCGTGCTTGTGTCTGTATCAAAGCAGATTTGTATTGGAATAGGCCAGAAAAGTACCAAGTCAAGAAGTCTTTTTGTTATAAAATTGCTTAAGAACTAGATAGTCTTTTAAGGAATCTGTATCCGTTGATACGGACTTAGTTAAAGTAGGTACAGGATCTTTCTTCCTGTGGTCCACTATAAGTACTAGTTAGAAAACATACCATGCGAAGAAGTTCACTTTCAGTAAAAGATAAAAAGATAAAAAATCAATAATCCCATTTTCATTAATTTTCGACTTTAAAACCGAGGAAAAAGAACTGTTCATTACATTGTCTTGATTATTTATAGTCGACCAAGAAACTCCTTTACGAATTTTGGACCTTTAAGGTCATACCAATTGAGTCGGAAAGTGGTAAAGGAGTTTCTTGTCGACTATTCATTTCTTTAACATTGTACAATTGTACATGGAGTTGTAACTCCTTTCGGAGTTTAACGGACTTGCGGGTGGAAACCTAGAATTTTATAAAACTATCAATAGTCACCGAGAACCGAACCGAACCTTTAGCGAAATATTGGTAAAAGTTTTAACCGAGTACATTTCAAACACTTGTTTAGACCAATTATTGATTCATATGCTTATTTATTTTAATAACATTTTAACGAGGGCCAAGATCATACAGAAATTGAAAATCCAACATAAAAATGCCGCGTTTAGTTTAACGCGCAATCACTTACCTCGTGTTTCTCAATTCATAAGTCTTCTCAAAAACTTCCGGGTCACAGCCTTCGGGACAGATATTGGGGTCGAGTCTTATGGGGCCGATGTCGCGGCTGTCCAAGCTGGCGTCATCTTCCTCGCTTGATGACGACGATTCTTCTGATTCCGATGACTCTGCATGCACATTATAAAAAAGATAAAAGATGTCTAAGATGCAGTAAGTAGGCGGCACGGGCATATTTAGGTACGGGTAGATCAGTACATGCGAGAAGTACGGTATACATTTTCCGTGTGGTTGCCGGGTTAGAATAGTGTCACTCCGTGCCTTCCCGTGGATGTCGTAAGAGGCGAGTAAGGGAATAAAGGCTGGTACAGATGTAGTGCAAAATGATTTTCCTTCGGGATGACAGACTTTATTGTTTAGTGTCAGATGACAGCATTTGTCATTTGACACTAAACAATAAAGTTCCATTTTAATGGACATGAAAACGTCACTCATTTAATACAATCATTGATTGACAGTTCGGGTGCCATCGTATTCCGATTGAGATCCGAGTTTTCCCGAAGGAAAATCATTTTGCACTACATCTGTAGCACTGTTAGGCGATGGGCTTGCAACCTGTCACTAATACACTTCAAAATATTTATTCAGTAAATTAGATAGATGAGAGCTCTTTTACACGTCAGTAATATGGAGTGAATCTACTAGCGAAAAAAACATACATTACAATGGGTAAACTTAAATTTAAAATGTCTACATTATTGGCTTAAAGGCATTTTGCCATAAGCGCTGCTTGAGGCTCGGCTATTATTACTATTTAAAAAAAAGAACCATAATTTCATTAATAGCTCACACTACTTGAAAACGTCTTTATCATCTCGGAAGTCATTTACAGTACAATATGCCTTACCCAGGAAGCAGCACTTAATGCAAGACTTAAATTTATTGAACGGCATATTGACAATATCAGTAGGTATATTATTCTAGAGGCGTATACGAGTTCCCCACGAACGATGTGCTTACTTTACAAAGAGGGCGACCTGCGACTACTAGTTTATCTTTATTTCTCGTGTTGAACTTGTGAACGTCATGGTTATGATATTTTCAAAGATATAGTGCGACGTGACAGTATGAATATTGATTTCTTTAAATTTGTATCCGAGACCCATCAACTCAGCTGATAAATAAAGCGTATAGTCCGCTTTTGTAATAAAAAGATGGCCTGAATGTCAGTAAACATCTTAGCCAAAATGTGGTTATATAATTATCGACAAGTTTTTAGAGTTATTGGTAATTCTGTAGCTCTGCCCACCCCACTCTGGGAATAAAGGAGGGAGTTTATATATGTATGTATTCCATAAACCAGTCCTTAGAAAAAAACGAATACGGTATTGTTTACACATTTATTTATTATTATACGTGCGCAATTATGAAGTTAAAAAGAATTAAAAAATTAAAAACAATTTCTGTAGAGTGAGTGATTAAAGAAAACGGCGGTTGGAAAGTTGGCGACGCCACACATGTTGTTTTCCATATTTATTTTAATATAACCCTCGTCTCCCCATTGATGACCGAAGGAGTTCTTGATGATCCAATATCTCTGCCCTTGCTCCCTGCCATATTCTACGATAACGACGCCGTGCTTGCGGGTGTGCGGCGACGAAGAACTGCGAAAGTTACATTTACATTAAAATACATGTATCTTAAACGTAAACGATCGTACAACTCTACTAACCATTCTGTATCGTTGTAGATGCCGCTGGAGTAATAGAACATCGATTTTGGCGCGTTGATGAGTGCCAGCAACGGTCCATTAGTACGAATCAGTTTCTAAAAAAAACGTGACAAGACACAATACAAGCATTACTACATTAATATTGATTTGATTATTTATGATCTGTACAAACATAAATGAAGGAAACCCAAATACAAATGGGTTTAATCTTATAATAATATAATTTTATTAGGATTATTTTGCGGCATTATTTTACCTTTATAAGATGTACATCTCTTGGTAATATTGTATAGTTTGAAATAGTAGCAAGCTCCAACTGATCCATGTGGCAATATCCCGGCTGAAAAAAAAAGCATCACTGATCATTCTATCTTATTAGGAGTGCATACCACTCGTACCTTATGTAGCACCGCTAAATCACGAGTCCGTGTTAAACGACGAATCAACAACACCAAAAGCACCAAAACGTTACTGTTTCTGACAGTTTCATAAATTGCTACTATTTGTTTGTCTTCTTTTGTTTTGATAAGAAAAGATAGACAAACAAAACACCAAACAGACTATAAATTTAAAAAACGATCAGATAATATAGAATATGATAATGGAAAATCCATCGAGCACAACCTAAGGCTCAACAAAATAAGACTATAATTAAAAGTACTGAATGGCCGTTTTTTATGAACGCTGTGTACAGGCCATCTTGAACCGATTAGCATTTCCAGTGATGGCTAAGCTTGCTTTATATTTTCTAGTCCCAGATCTATACGAAATGCGCTGTGCTCGTTCTATTCAGTGGGTAACCACTCTGCATTGCTTATTCCCCAAATGGAGGCGGATACCTATTCTTGAAAATAGTTTTCTTGAAAGAAAAGGTATCTGGGTAGTTAACTAATCAAAAACAGTCGATTGTAGTAAACGATCCTTCACAAATTCGTTATGTACAGTCAAGTAAATCAAAAGACGTCTTTCAGTTTTGTATATGTAAAATGAAAGTACCTACGTCCTACTAATAACAAGGAAACAGTCAGGTAAATATTTATACAGTTATATTTATACTAATTTTACATAATGATTGTTTTTTTTTTATAATTTACATTTTTTTTTTTATTAATTAAAACGGCTTGCTTTTCATACAGTTGACAGCAGCAATATAAAACATGGGTAAATAAAAGACTGCTCTCACACACAAGACGACTCACCATGGCTAGATATAGGCCGTAATCCCGTTTATAAGGTACTCCGTGATCTTTAATCCACTGTAATGTGTAATCAAGTTTTCCCCCTTCACAGCCATTGTTGCCGAAGGAGCCGTACCTTAAAATATACAGAATAATCAGGAGATTATCAAAATACAATGACGAAACACTAGATGATAATAACTGATAGTTAATAATGAATAGGTATACACAGAATTTTTTGTGAGAAACTGAGAAGAATTAAATACATTATGTATATGGAAACAAATAAGTTTATAACGAAGCCGGTAGGGTGTAATAAAGGCGATGGGTGAAGAAACAAAACATGCTGCGCCGATCACGGATTAATTGAGGAGAGTAAGGAGATCAAATCAGTTACCTATTATTTTATGAAAAGTGGTGGTTGTTAAATCATAACGATGACACCTTGATGAGCGAGTGTACCTTTGAGAGATTGCCTAACGCACTCGCAATCGCAATCGACTTCAAAGTGGAACAATTGTTTTCATTTTGTATGAAGACAAGCCTTCGATTTTGCGAAGCGAGTGCGTTAGGCAATAGTCTCAACTCTTATTTTACAGTCACACTTAATTTGTTACAGAGCTAAAAAGTGTATTCAAATAAACAAAAATGTATATTAAAAACAAGCATAGGTATTCGTATAGCAGTTACTTACTGCCACGAGCAGTCCACGAGAGCCTGCTCGCTCACTTCATTCTGAACTTGGCAGCCCCGGCTGATGTAAGCCGTTGACTCCACGGCAGCAGCAGCTGCAAAAGCGTAGCAACTGCCGCAAAATAAAGTTTGATCTGCAAAATAAACGAGGCAGTAGATAAAACGACTCGACCGAATTATGACTACATAATACTAAGCAACGGTATCATACATATTCCGATATCACTACCGTCAATAAGAAACGTAATTCGAAGAGTTTATGAGGTATCCAATGTGGAAAATCACTTGCCTTTCACAGACGTTACAGCACCACGGATGTCACGCCAATCAAATGTATGTCTTTCTTGGCTTTGTTCATCTTCCACATCGTCAACGAATTCGCCCATCGAATTAAATAATACTTCTGAAGCTATTTCAGAGCTGGTGAACAACAGGAACTCATCATCGGTCATGTCAGAAAATTGATTAACGGCCAAGGTGTAAGATAGTCGCTGACGATTTATCGAGTCGATATATCTGCAAATTAAAACCTACGTTAAGTTGCATTGATATGTCAAACTTGGATATTTTATGGGGACATTATGTACAGTCACCAGCAATCATAATAATTATATTATCCAACATTGGGCGCAAAAATATCTGACACGCTCTAATACTTCTAGTAATAAAGACGTTTCAGAAATGTTTGCACCCAATGTTGGATAATAATTATTACTGGTGACTATACAATAAAGTACAGATGTCAACAAAAGCTTGTCTTTAAAATTAATTTTTGACCAATTTGCATATTTAATTATAAAGTAAAAAAACTCTACCAATATGTAAGGACACAATTATAATCTTATTCAATTCGTTTTAGGTACACTAAAACGAATCGATACATCATTTGTGGCAGCTTATGAAATACGTAGGTACATCATGTTTTTCTAAATGATATTTTCCGATCCTGTTATTCAAACCCTATTGTTATTCCTGTTGCTCAAATTAAGAATCCAAAAGAGATATAAGTAGTTCGAAGAGACTAGAACTTGTCGCTTTTTTCATCGCCCTTATAAGGTGGGGTTAACTTTAAAATCGGCATTACTAATTTTGAGTTTATCTTTTAGTAAGCCATATAAACATATTTACCTTACGTTGTCTTTGAAGACCTCTAACCTCATTAAGTGTTCATCTTTGTTGTTATATACTTTTTTATGGTTTACTTTGAATCTGGAAAATAAATATGATAACTTACTTTTTTATAACATTCTTATAGGTCATTAGTCGTGTAGTCACAAAAACATGCCTACCTTTCAAACATTTCACTTATTCTATAATGTTCTAAAACTGGATCCAGTTGCTCGAAAGTAATTTCGCGAATGTCATTCTTCCCAAAATATCGACATTTCATCCCTGAAAATATTGAAAAAAAAGGTCCTCAAATACTAGTTGGTTCGCTGTCTAAAGAAAAAAGTTGAAAGGACTCATTTCAAGTTGAAGTTGTTTACATTGAGACTTGGTGGACAGTGAACTTTTTTAATGATTCACGGTTATTTACATAAATTTTATTTTGAACGAAATATATCAGAGAGTCATAACATTTATAACACGTGTAACTGCTTTAAATTATCGGAAGTTTATTATTATCCAAATGATAATCATCCGCAATCTTGTTAAAATAAATCTGACGCTGTGGGATGACTCGCACGGCATTATTTGCATAGACACTATTTTTGTTGTATCCAACTGTAATATGAAAATATCGGTCAGATGGCACCAAAGCCAATTTAGAGCATACATCGTTCGATGCTGTTCACCATGGCTTGAGGAGGAGCGTTACGTTTTGTGAAAACAACGGCCGTAGAGCTACAGAACTAAAATATTTTTGTTGAAACCAGATGAATTTATATCCTATTCTAGATATGATAATCGAGATAGTAGGTGGTTTTCGCGATTTTATAATAAGGCGGTCATTAAACAACCGTGATTTGGATGCTTATTGAAACTCAAGTTCGGAGTTTTCAGATTCAGAATTTTGAAATTAATGAAATAGCGAAAAATTATAATTTATAACATTTGTTTTTGGGTTTTAGTTTTGGTTCTTTTATCTGGTGTTCATTAAACAAAAAAAACACCATCTAAATAGTTAGGTAAGTACGGCATTTTTCCTAAAAATTGCCACCACTTTTTTGGGTTTTTGGGTAGTTCACCTTTTTAATAGCAACGGTCTGATGCCATTCTGATGTAAAAACATAGTACCATATTATTATTCTATAGAATTTTAGCGTGACTTCAGAAAACCTCACCATTTGCTAGTTCAAAAACTGCAGGGTCCAGCGTGTTGGTATCAAATTGGTGGTAATCAAATTGTACGAAGTCGAGAGTTGTGGAGTCGTGCAGAAGCCGATGCACGTATCTAAGAGAAAATACACATTAAAAATCGCAATGCATGCAATGTTTTTTTTATAGCATAGAGAAGGCAAACGAGCACACAGGCCACCTGATGGTAAGTGGAAACTGTGACCTATAGACATTTGCATTCACAAGACTGCAAATGCGTTGCCAACCCTGAGGACTAAGATGGAATGCCTCTATGCTAGTCATTTCACCGGCTGTCTTATCCCCAAACCGGAACACAACAATGCGAACACTGCTGTTTGGCGGTAGGTTAATGGATAAGATGGTGGTAGCGATCCGGACGGACCTTGCACAAGGTCCTACCACCCGCAATGTATTGTTTTTAAATGCCCAGCTTATGATTTAGATGGAGAATTAATTAATTAATTTATTTATGCGGGCCACCAACAGAGTTCATACGATTTGTTACAGTAGTAGAATTGGTATTTAAAATAAATTGTGTTTCATAATTAAATTCAAATAAACCATAAAAACGTTACATTTAAGTCAGAAACCTTATGTAGTTCCAAAGCATCTTCATGTAAAATTCATGTTCGAGATTAGGGCGTGCAAACATATACATATGTAGATAGACGTGGCGGTCGGTCTAGTAGTAAACAAACACACAATCAAATCTATCCTCTTTATAACATTAGTGACATTATTGAAGAAGTATGTATAGATGTAGATCAGTGAAGATATGTAACTTACTTACCTTATGGGCTTCCAAAATTTTTCGTTATTGGCAACGAACCTTTCGGTGTTTGTCCATACGATTTGTTCGAACGAAGCATTGTACTCCGAAATATTAGACGAATACTTCCATCTGATAGTTTTTTTGCCTTCTAAATCTTCTCTATCTGTAACTCAATATTGTCATTACGGTTTGGAGTTTTCATAACACATAATATGGAGTCGTCATTAAATATTAAAACCTGCGTCATATTGACATTCATACCTACTTAATTATTTATTGCATTCGACAATTTATTATTTAAATAAATAAAAATAATTTTAAGTTCTAGATAAAAAATAATAAGATCCATGAATAGTAGTATTTTTTATGCACCAAAAACTGACAACACCTATATACAACTATAAACCTCTATAATTATGACACCTATATAATAATATCCTACTGCAGTAAATTAAAAGTTCAAGTATACCAGCTGGTATTTCAATACCAGTAGTAATATAATATAATAGATTTATTATGATTTTAGGACGTAAATATACCATAGAAGTTGTACGACTGAGATAATAACTTACTAGGATTGTCATTTATATAATCTCTTTTTTGTGGGTATTTTGTAACACGTTGCATATAGGTTCATATAATATAGAGCTACAGTTCCTCTGGTAAGTATTAAATAGTGAGTAGGCACTTTTAATTTAAAGTATGTTTTATCATAAATCTGTTTTGATCTTACGTTGTGATGTTTTATGTTATCATTATCAGACAGAAAGTTGAAAGTTAAAGCATACTCTAACCATACAGTAAATAAAATAAAATAAATTCTTAAACAGTTGATATAATATGAATAAGGGGACCTATTTCTGTAACAGTAAAGATTATGGTGATAAGGCAGGTGCCTTGCCCCTCCTCAAAGTCAGCATCGCGCTTGCCGACGACGAAGTGCCTAATCCAGTCTATGTCCTAGTCTTATGTCCGCGTGCGAGCGATGGCAATATCATTGTGCGCGAGAGATCAAAACAAGTAATGTGCGAAATTATCTTATTAAAAAAAAACCTTCCTGGAAAAAATATTGATAATCTAGTGTACTAACCTACTTGCTGTAAGTACCCCGATAGTGGTGGAAATTGTGCGTTATGTAGAGCGCGTGCTGCGTACGAATGCTTTCCTAATTCACGACACAACATCTTATTCTGATAGGAATCCGTCGTTTCAGGGCCCACCTGAGCGGGAAAAATAAGAATTACATTTCGTCCCTTTACTTACTCAACCTCTTATCTGATCGAATAGTTAGATGGAAAAAACACTCATGTTCCAAGGTTTATAAAGACTACTTTCGTGTTAACTAGCTTGGACCTGGGACCACGTTACGTCATCTGGTATTACGACAGGCACATGTTTCGTTTCGATTGTAAAGTTCGTTTTTAAGGTTCCGTAATCAGTGATCCTTATAGTTTCGCGATGTCCACTTTGCAGTTTGTCCGCGGTTTGACTGGCATAGTTTTACGTTTAAACTACGCTGACAATGTTGAAAAATACGAGTTAAAAACAGTTTTTTTTCGGGTACATAGGTACATGACATAACATCTAAATTATGAGTGATGTATTATTACAAAGCTTTTAAAAAACCGAGCCCGTACACAGAGCATGGTTATTTTTGACAGATGTATGTATATAATTTAGTGATTAAAATTGGCATAAGGTTAGGCGAGGCTATTGCGTCTGTGTCAGTCTGTCTGGCGTGTTCTACTTTTGAAAAGTTACCTACGAGTATGTTTATTGGATCACCAGAGTAATAAATAAAATACAAAAAAACATTACACTTCTAAAACCACCACAACTTACAGTTTATTACAATTAAGAACATTCATAGCTCGTAATTTTGCTCGCTAATATTTGGTAGTCATTTACTAGATTTAGTCTTTCGAGGCAATTTATTTGGTGGTCATTTTCTAAATTTGTGTCTCAAAGATTATTTTGGTATATTAATTAACATAATAATAACTAACTATTTATCATGAAATCGTTAGGCATTATGTACTAACCATGTAGAATGTTGGTACGTCAATGTTCAGCTTTTGGATAATGTTTGTTGTGCCATTGTTTATAGCAACTCTATAATTTCCACTTGTAGTATCGCACCTGAAAGAAAATACACGTTCAGAGTAACTTTGATAATTATTTGGACAGTTTATTATTTTTTAGCTTGTCACGTGCGTAAAGTACGCGGCAGGTAACAAACTATAAACTGGCATTGAATAGTAAATAATAATAATAAATAATAATAATATTCAGGGAGAATGTCACACCAATTGACCTGTCCTAGTCCCAAATAAAACTAAGCTCAAGTCTGTATATATAGACCTATATATACCCTTATATACAAAAACAAATACTTAAATATAAAGAAAATATCCAAGACTCAGAAGCAAATACTCGGGCTCATCACACACGTATTTGCCCATACCGGAAATCGAACCCGGGACCGCTAGCTTCGTAGGCAGGGTCACTACCAACTTGGTCAACACGTCGTCAAGAATTACGGATGTATATAACAAACAAAACCAATGAACAAGTGGCATTGGGCTTACATTAGCTTCCTATCAAGATCATCGGAAATTTGTACCTAGGTACTTAAGAGCGAACGCATTTGCAAATTGACGCAACGGTTCATATGAAAAGATGTTATCCGTCTTAGTTATTTGTTAATTGTAAACCATGTCGTGGAAGAAGCGAAATAAATTTGTCAAGATCGTAGCAAGTGGAATGAAGTGGTCCCTACCTACCCCTCTGGCATGTCGTTTTTGTATAATACACATCTATTTTACAAAGGACTCGGTTTACAATAAACCAAAAATTAAGACAGATAACCTCTCTTCACATGTGTCGAGTAACGGGAAACGAATACGGAATATACATGAACTTTTTATATCGCATATGAAAGCAAAATATGAACACACCGTAAAAGAGATCACCAAAAGTGAAATTAAAATTAAAATTGGATGACACTAGCATTCTAAACTGCTAATTAGACAGCGATTAAGCTCTAGTTTCCTAGGATAGCGGTGCCGTCAATAGCGGCCGTAATACTGCGGTGAATGAGCTCACGTTGTCCATGTAAACAAAATGGCGCGGTTGCCTAGAGGGCGGTGATTGACAAATAATATTATAGCGGGCGTAATAGACGGCACCGCTATCCTACGAAATCAGAGGTTTAGGCAGAGAGATCCGATATGCAATGCGACGTTATGTAACAGGTCGGCCATATAAACTCCATGTTAAATTCCATTTTACTATAAAGAAATAGGAACAAATCTTGGATGGTATTTTTATACCTTTTCAAAATATTTTTTCTCAACTGTTTGTTACATGAATCAGCAATTATTGAAGCTGTGAAAAAAGTCATAAATCTTCCCTATTCCACGTATACGAAGTCACGGGAGTCCTCTAGTCAGTAGTAAGGCTAATAAGAAGGCACTCACCAAAACTCGTACGGTTCCGTTAAATTCGCAGATGGTATGGTCATTACACCCTTGTAGTGATATGTTTCAGGCCATGTAAGCCTAGCTCCTGAAGTTTAGGAATTTATGTAACATCCATTAATGTTATTTTATCAGATAATGCGATGGATAATTTGAAAATACTCACCAACACACGTCATTCCAAACAAACACAGTAAAACGCACCGATGCTTCATTGTTACAGTTTAAAAGATGAAAAATTACGCATTCCTGAGTATAAATAGGATTTTTATCGCATTAAAATTAAGCGATAAGCTTCATTATGTTATCGTTTTTATGAACTTTTATGGTTTCTGTTATAAGTTATAATATAACATTTGTAATTATTGTTATCGGATTTCATGGTCTTTTAATTTGATATAAATTTGGGGTCCATACCCGATTGAAGTCATATTTTTAGAATTCCGTTGTCATTTTGCTTTAAATGTATAACTTTTAATGCTAATTGGCCACCAGTGACGTAGGTTTCCATACATTTCTTCTCACCATAGTGCTCGCTCGAAGCTCTATAATTTTATCGTCAAGTTTAAGAACTTTAACATTTATTTTCGAGAAAACTAGTAAAGTTTGCTTATTCAGTTTTTATACATATCTCACAGCAAAAATATATAGTTATCGAAATATCAAGAAAAACTGAAACTTTCAGAGTTCATCGATACGGACATTCAGATGGAGTGGGAAATCATCAATATAACATCATTTAAAAAACTTTCTTATGTTGTGACATTTAATTGTATGACTATACATCTTCTCGAAGACGATGCGATACGTATACCGGTATACAACTAAAAGTTAAAAGAATGGCGATGACTGATCGATCCCAATAGAGCATCGCACGATCATTTTCGAGAACTGGCGCTGCCTGTTGTGTACGTATAGTACAGTACTTCGAACTCAACAAGACCAAGACAAAACGTTATTTATGTGCAAGTACTCACCGTTCGCTAAATGCAAACAACCGTAAATTATAATGCCAGAGGGAAATGTTGACCGAACCGTCCCTCGGAATATATCTCCGGTAATTTGTAATTATGAGCTTATTATTATTAATACTTACCATCATCATCCCGATCTCGCGGCGGGCGGTACTTTTTCTTGAATATCCGACGCAGAAAATCTGCGAACTTGTTATCCTGGGCCATCTTCTTGAATTGCCGCTGCAAATCTTCGCACAGTACTTCTAGATTCGCCTTCTCACCAAAGTGTTCCTCTATACGATGCTCGCAGTCCGTTATTTGGTCTTGCACACCGCGTACCTATAAGACACTAAACCATTTAGCAGGTGGTTTACCTGTACGGTCACCAAAAGCTTTAGCAAATATAAACCCACATTATAGAATGGTTTGAAATGAAATTCCGAGGGATACCTGTTTAGTTCCGTTTAAAACAAAGGCAAGTTTTGTTCATGTGATTTATGAAGGATCAACGGGATTTCCCAAATATTTATCACTAGCTGTTCGTGCCTGGCACCGTCCAGGTGTAAAAGCACAACAATGATTTTTTATTCAAATCGGTCGAGACATTCTCGAGTTATGGTGTGATCAAGGGAAACAGGGATTCATTTTTAGGGTTCCGTAGTCAAACTAGGAACCCTTATAGTTTCGCCATGTCCGTCCGTCCGTCCGTCCGTCCGTCCCCAGTCTAGCTCAGAGACTCATAGTACGAGAAAGCTGTAATTTGGCATGAATATACATATTAGTCACGCCAACAAAGTGGTAAAATAAAATTTTTAAAAATATTTTTTTTTAATGCACTTCCCCTACACGTAACGTGGGGATGCCTTTTTTTTTTCTTGCCTACCCCATAGTGTGGGGTGTCGTTGGATAGGTCTTTCAAAAATATTGCGGGTTTATGAAAACAATTTTTCAATTAAGGGATCCGTTTATGAAATATTAAGCTTTAAAGCGCTATTTTTTGTTAGAGTCAAGTGTCCCCCCCCCCCCCCTACAGCCAAAACTACAAATACTAAAAATCTGAAAAAAATCTTCAACGAAAGCGCATATAACGAATTTTAAAGGAAAACTATCACGGCTAAGTAGACAAGATTAGTTCCTGAGATACAGGCGACTAAAGTGTTTATACCTATCAAAATCGCCTATGATAACTTTGATAGAATAATTTGTTAACGGGGCGTGCAGGACGCGCGGGGGGAGTCTGTCCAAGTAACAAATCGAGCGACAGCCGCGCTCATAAGCGCGAGCGCCTAGATGGTGTTCGGACGTGCCCCGGAATGCTACCTACAAGTTTGCGATTTGCGATGAAAGTTTACAAATAATCGATTAGATTATTGATTTGAGTCGAGTGTCGTTTGGAAAACTTAAAATTCTTTTTATTGGCCCTTGTTTTTTTTTCAATTTCTATTAATTACTTGATAAAAGATTAAACTTTTATTGTAATTTAAAGTCGGTTTGAAGCAGTTTAGATACCTAACTACCTACATAGGTATACTGATCTCCACACTTAAAAGCTTGGCTCTTGTTTGAGATACGAGTATTATATACGAATTTATAAGAAAAAGAATCATTACTAACAATAAGTAGACTTAATTAGTTCCTGAGATACCTACAGGCGACTAACGGGTTTATACCTACTAAAAATCATCTAAGACAGCGCCAAATAACTAAATAGAAAATTGGTTCATACATGTTGATTTTTGAGAGAGTTTTTTGTGTTTGTCGTTGCGGCTTCGGAACCCTACACTGAGCATGGTCCGACATGCTCTTGCCCGGTTTTTATATGTATACCTACTCGTAGATAGGCATACATGTAGATTAGGAGAACCGATGACTTATCAATCGCAATGCTATTTTCCAAAGAACAGGGACTTGACGACGTTTTTCCTACCTGCATCAGCTTGGCGTAGACCCTCTCAGCGAGTCTGTCTTCGTGAGCCTCGAACCGGTTCAACACGTTCATCTCCCGGTGGAGTTGGTACAGGGTCAGTTCGAGTAGTTGATTCTTCTCCTGTACTCTTATGCGTTCTCGCTGCAGCTGGAGCAACCGGGAATCAAACTGCTGGATTGACATTTCCGCCTCCGCCACCAACATGTCTTGCTCATATAAATGCCTACGAAACAAACAGATAAAAAGATAAAAGTTAAAAGACATTTATTCAGTAAGTAGGCCGTACGGGCACTTTTACACGTCAAGAATCTACCAGCGCTTCCCAAGAGGAGACACTGCTGAGAAGAAACGCCGCAAGAAACTCAGCAGTCAGAAACCAGAACCTAGTTACCGAATACTTGCTTAGTTGAAATTTAAATTTAAATCTGTATTCATCCAATTTACTGGTTGATTCACTCAATGTAAAATAAATGAAATTAATCTATAACTAGCTTCTGGCAGCGACTTCATCCGCGTAGAATTCGTATATTTGTCATCCCACGGGAACCGTTCATTTTCCCGGGACAAAAAGTAGCCTATGTTACTCAAGGATAATGTAGCAAACGAATGGAGATAGAATTTTTGAGATCAGTCCAGTCGTTTTTGAGTTTATTCGTTACAAACAAGCATTCTCTCTTCTTTATAATATTATACAACGTGTTACAAAAATACCCGTAAAGCCGAAAGGGGGTTAAATGGTACCTTATAATAAGTCCATTTACAATATTTGAGAACCGTACTATCACCGCATGACTTACCGGCAAAAAAAATAAAACCATTATTGCTTTCATTGATGTGAAAACCCTATTTCAGTAAAATTAAAGAGTAAACTACGCAGATTGTTTATGTAAATTTTTACCTAATTCGTGAAACGATTAAGAGATTATATACTAACAAAATGTACAGAATTCGATTAGATAGATATTACAAGTCGAGATTTTGAAAGACCTAAACTACTTACGAAGAAACCTAAACTAGCACTTACTTTTTCGTAAAGAACGTCAAAATTACAGGAACGGCTCAAAGTGAGCTCTGCCTTGTTCAATGCACAACCTCGCTCGTCGGGATATGGTTTTAAACCCATTTAAGTTGAAAAATTATTAAATTAGTAGGTAGGCCTCTCTGTTAAAATAATCTATGCTAACCCCGGTTCCCTGACATGACAGCTTACTAGGGTTGACAATATTTTTGGCTTTGATAATTTATTATATTTTTTACGGGGTATTTTGTAACACGTTGTATATAGTGTAGACGAAGCTTTCATTTCGTATCACATGCCCTGTTTTCACACACTGATGCCGTGATTTGCAAAATCACAGCAAATCGATCCGAAATCTATATTTTTTAAAATATACGAGTTAACTTTTGCGGTTACTGGGACATCAAAAAAAGTGTACAGCGCGCGGGTCATTAACGGTGTGTGTAAAAATACAGTGACAGCGACATCGTGTTTGAGCCACCCGGCGAAAAACAACCGCGCTTGTCGAAAAAAATAAGAATGTCATCAAATGGTATGTCAAGAAATGGTGATTATGATTAATCATGCCAAGACTCAATAAACAAATCAGCTAATTTATATTGGATTAACTACTTACTTGATTAACTATTAACACTAAATTAATGGTCAAATAAACTGCATTGACTCAAGAGTGACTTTTAAATTGCTGCAGGTTTGGAGTACGTCAATGCGTAAATCATGTTTTGAGGCTGCCGGAACTGCGCCTGACCTAGGAACCTGAAACTTGGCGGTTCAGGAAAAAATATATATATCAAAGCATATTTGACCTTTCAATGCGCCTCTCTCGCACTTCATTTTCAATTGGCGTAGTCTCTTGATCTGGTCTTAGTTTCAGTAGCTCCCAAGAAACAGCGAGGGGGCGTGTGTCTGTAAATAAAAATTATCAGTAGAGAATAGGCTTGATTATAACTTTATTTTATGCTTCCATTCGATCCTGTTTTTTGTTAGGATCAAATCTAGGGAGCAACTGCAATCAGATCACTGCAAAAGTCGGAAATTAGAGTCAAAGTACAACATTTCTATTAAGCGTCAAAAACGACCCGAAATTAATAAATTAATTAATGGGGTGGACAGTATCACACACATTTACCTAGTCCTAAACTAAGCTCTGCTTCTACTATGGCTAAGTACAGTCAACCAATTTGATTTCTAGGCCACTATGGACTATGTCAACGTGACGTTGTAAACCAAATCATAGGGAGTCTCTTACGTTTTGGTTGACAACGTCACTTTAACATAGTCCAAAGTGGCCTAGAAATCAAATTGGTTGACTGTACAGTCAAGGGCAAAAATATGTATACACTTTAGTACCTTGTCTAATTGTCGTCATATTTGAACTGCCATAGATGAACTGTCACAGTGGTTAAAGTGACAAGGTACTAAAGTGTAAACATATTATTGCCCTTGACTGTACATGTACCTATAGGGAAATAAATACTTAAATACATAGATACCTGCCTTCTGTACTAAATTTATGGTACAAACCAGATTCGGGGCTGAAAATATACTCTTAGTCGGGAGGCCTCTAGCATATAATGGTGAATTTGCAATTAAGTTATTATGAATTAAAGGAATATTACTATGAAACCTACAGTTATTACGAATTAAAGGACTAACGTAATGTATTTGTTACTTGATCGCGCGACACATCGCTAAAACAGACAATTTACTCCAAAGATATGTAAAATATGCAATTCAATTCACTCCAATCTAATCCTAAGACATATAATATTAATAAGATGATGATGATATTCAATCTTAATGAAGTATTAATTAGAGGTAACATTGTTTCCATCAATATTCCATTCTCTTTCTAAAGAAAATTACAGTCATATAAAGCTACCTACTTGTTATTATAATTCGTCAGTTCAAACAGAAAGCGGGTAGTTTGCTTCGTTCAAAAGTCATTTACATGGGTTGCTAGTTAAAAGATAAGCTTTAATTAGGTGAACAATGTGAACAATGAATTTATTAAAAAATATCTTTTATATAATGCTTTGTTTTTATTTCTGCATATAGAACGTACGTTTATTTCATTTATGGTTAAGCAATATTCATTAAAATTGTTAATATCTTCATTTCGGTTGCGTAAATTCGGTGGAATATTTTTTCACCGATATTTCTAAGGACAGTAATGAAAAAATAATACATATTTTATCCAAAATGTATTAAATATTGTAATATCCTCAGTATGAGCAACATTATTAATAATTATACTTGATAATTGTTTGCGACGACATTGGGTCATATCATATAAACTATATTTATTGGTCGGGAATTATGGATTTTGGGATTAATTAGACTACTTTGTAACAAATTTAAAAGGAATCCTGTAAGTACGCGAATAACTTCCGAACGACTGCACCTAATCAAAAAAAAAGAATAATCCATAGGGAAAGTCGAAGCCGCATAGGTACTAACAGAATTTTGTGATAGACGTAAGCAAATACCTAAACGTTTCTTTTTTTCTTATTACTTCGTTTTCTGTTTCACTGTAAACTATCATTTCGGTGGCGCACTGTTCAAGGTTTCGTCTATACCTACTAATATTACGACGTAAGGGGTAATCTCTGGATCTACTCAACCGATTTAAAAAATATTTTACCATTGAAAGCCACGTTATTTCTGAGTGTCAAAGGCATATATTAACCCATTAAAATGTTTATTAATCAACGAAGTGGGTACGGGAACAGCTAGTATCTAATAAAGTTTCGGCATTCAATCTGTGCCTCGTGTATTTCCGATTACAAAATTCCTATTTAAATAAATTTCTATTATAAAACCCACCGAAATGACGAAAAATAAACGATTTAAATAAATCACTCATGTATTACTTACCTATAAGAGGAACGAATCTACTGACTCTAGGTTGGCGCACCCTTGGTTGAGGGTAGGCAGCTGTTGATTTTCGGTCTTGAACAACCATCGATCTTCTCGGACGAGTTGAAGGATATTTAACCTCGGGTTTTATCTAAAACGATAGCTACTTGGTGATTAAATTGTTAACATTTATTTAGTTAAATATTGCACTTACGATTGTTGAGATGGACGTGATAATGATAAGATAAAATAACAAGAATGGATAGGACGATGAACGATTACGTAAGTAAGAGGAAGTTTTAAAGTAAAAATGGATGGGATTCGATTGTCATATTATAAGGATGTCATATAAAAATAATAAAAGACATGTGAAGAAAAGAGAAGAGTTTTAAATATGTGTAAAGAGCGATATGAATAACAAGGGAGTGAATACTGTGGTGACGACTGATGACGCCGACTTCAAAGGATTGGGATAAAGGTAAGATAATTAATGATGACAATGATAAATACTGCGCTTTCGTCCGTGATGAAGGGGTCTACTGAAAACCAGCGCTGTAAAAATCTATAAATAGTTTCGTTTAAAAAACAAAATTTACTTCAAACACATTTGGTTTCGTTTTAAAACCGGTCATATATGTTTTCATAAACACTTAGCAACAGATTACTGTGTATAATTTACTGTTACTGATCCTGAAACTCGCCTTCCCGCGCCTTTGTATAACACCGCACTCTGGTGATACCGCCATACATTATGCAACAATCACATTTTTATGTGAGTATATTACATACAGGTATATATTTAACTTTAATCTCGTTTATTGCAATATGAAGATAATATAACTTATTTCCATGCAATGGGTGGAGAGGGGGTTGAAATGATGATCGATCATGCATGTTATTCTCATTTACTCTGTGAGAGTTTGCGATCGTTTCTTTATTGTTATATTTACCTCTAAATGCTTTTCCGGAAACTCGAGTTCTTGGTCTATGACAGGGATGGGAGGCGCGGGGCGCACTAATTTAGCAGGTATTTCGATGCGGATCTCGGCAAGTCTCTCACCAATGTGCGTCATCTTCGTTACCAGTTCGAGTTTATGCTCTCGTAACTTCAGAACTTTTTCGTTAAATTCACGTTTATTGTCGTGTATCTGAAAGGAACGATAAACCAACAAAAACGTATCAACGCAACTCTAGCGAACATTACACTCTTCGAGTTCAATAATTCCTTAACGGTCCCTGAAAACTAAAAATAGATATAAACTGTACTATCAACTCCATGGGACACTGACCCATCATAGAACGGTGTCACAGTGAAATTATAAAACAATTTGACACTTCTTACGACGAATATTAAATCACAACATCACTGTGATACAGTTCTATGGTGAGTCTGGGTTCCATTGGGCAGATAGTATATAATTATTTTATAAGAGCTATCCAATAATACATCACTCGATGAAAAAAAAAAAAAAAAAACCTATTTGGTATGTGAGATATAAAAAAAAAAGTATTCAATTTATTATTTTACTACTATTTCGCCGTTGACTACGGAACCCTAAAATAAGAATGAATAAATATAAGAACTAAAACAACTGTAATCGACTGAACAATTAATTGCATTATTCGTTCACCTCCTGCCTGAGCTTGCACACTCGCAACTGCGTGTTGTGGCCCGGCGGCGCGACGTAGTCGGGGTGAGTCTTCAGCACTTTGTTGCCGATGGACGACTCCGCTTCCTTCATTGCCTCTGCGGCCCCCGGCGGCATGGCGTTTGGATCAGGCTTTCGCGATAAGTGCTCTTGCCACTGCAATGCGTGCATAAATTTAAGGATCCTCACTAGCATTATAAAGTGTTTTCTGTCCACGAATATGTTCGCGTAGAATTGGTAATTCGCCATTCCTCCCATAAAATGTACCCTATGTGTTAATTCACGGTAGGCATAAGCAAATGTAACTGAAATCATTTCAGCCGCTTGAGTAACAAACATGCTAAATTACACTCACACACACTCACTCACTAGTTTAATTTGAAAGTGGATTCGTTTGCTAGTTCCATATTTATGGTTCGACTCCTGTGGGCCTAGTATGGTTGTGTCTATAGGGTAGACCGAGGCGAATAGGATCAATTTTTGCTTGGAGTTAAGTAAATACAACTTAGTAAACAGTTACATTGTTTATTTATATTTTACTGGATACAGCAGTTATCGATTAATGAAATCCAAAGGCTTAACATAAAAAAATAAAATTAAAATCAAATGTTTAAAAATAAAAACAAAATCATTCCAAAAATCCGATTCGCCCCATTTTTCGAGGTGAATCGGATCAAACAAAAACATGTTTTAAAATATAGTATTTGTATGAATAACAAACCCAAAAACATGATTTAAAACAAACTAAGCCATATTAATGAGATCGACTATCATTGGTGTAACAAAAGTTGAATTTGTGTAATATTATGATACCTCCTCGGTAGCAACATTAACGAAGAACAATAGTTAAAATATAAAACGATAAAATCAGCGTTATAATACTGCACTTTTCTAAACAATAAATTTTGTGAATATTAACAGCCTCTAAATAATAAAATAATATTGTTAAAACTAAAGTTAAAGTTTAAAATCAACTTTGGTTAATATAAATTGCAAAGATAACAAATATCCGAATCGCCCCATTTGCGGAGACAAATCGTATCTAGTAATAAATGTATGTTTTCTTATAATATTAAGTAAAGATAAGCTTTAAATCAAATAAAGTATAGCACTATATAATCTAGTATCCTATTAATGAGATCAATTTTCATTGGTTTTACAAATTTCACATTTGTAGAGTCCTTTGACACCACCCCGGTCAGCACAGTTCTCATGGCACCATTCCTCACAAGTATGACATTGTATTGTATCCAATCTCTACCGGTGGATGTACAAACTTTTCTAAACAGTAAATGCAATGCCAATCTCTTGATGAACTAGTACCTTTTACTTTTAACTTTGGAGTTGCTTTGTTTTTTTTTTATTGTCACGTTTTCTTTGCCTTGTGTCTACTTATTAATACGAGAGCTTTTTTTGCTTGCCTGTTTGTTTGCTTTTTTGTCAGCTTGCGACATTTTCTTCTCCATATTTTCTTTTTTTTCGTTTCTCTTAAAAGTAAATTCGATTTATTTTGCGGTGATGTCAAATGTAAAATTGGTCTATTAATGTTACGAGGTTTTTTAGGCGGGTCCATGGGTTTATTAGGTGACGGTAGAATCTCCTTTATGGCATTTTGCGGCTGTTTTGAATTCGTGGTTGGAAGGACGTCCTTTATCTGTTGTGTTTTTGATTTCCCACTTTCCCAGGTACCTTTTTGGGCTTTTGCATTAACGGTTGTTGCAGGGTTTGTTCAACTGTATTCACAACTGGTTGATGCATTGTTGATGGGATAACATCATCACCTACATGCGTGTCTGGGTTTGTGGAAAGCTCTATTGGCGGTGGCGGTAGAATTGATACGATGTTGACATCCGGTGGCTGTATGCTTGAAGGTGGAAGAATATCGTCAACTAACTGCGTTATCGACAACTAACCCGACGAATGGACAATTGCTTAGTCAGTACCTTTTCAGCTGCTTCATTCATATTTTCTGTCGTCCACTCCCCCTGGCTAGTCTTTCTTTTGTATGTGCGAACCATCTAGAACATGCAAGCAAAAGATATATAAGATGTAAACCAATAAAAAAACTGTCCAAATTAGTGATCCCAATCGCCCCAAAAAAATGATCCGAATAGCCTCAAATGACAAGTTTAAAATATTTAAACCTAACGTAAATATGCTTTTAAATAGAGTTTAAATGAAATCGATTCTCAATTTTACCATAAACATACGCAATAAGAAAAATAAAATACTTACCTTCAATCAATTCCTTATAATATTAACACCACAGTTTGAAACCACGTTTTTTACATCAGCTGCAAATTTACGATACATTTAAATGAACCACTCCACTCGAAGCGTCGCCGCGACTGACGCTCAAGCCTTATCCAATAGCATTCAAGGTCCTGGCATGCGGGAAGGACAGAGCGAACACGGCGCGCTGATTGGCTACCCGTGGCTACCCGCGTATTTTCAAATTTGACAGAAATGCTTAATTTGATCCGATTCACCCACTGATCCGATTCGCCTCGGTCTACCCTATCGCGTGTCAAATGTGGATAAAGCATCCGTCACTGTCATACTCATTAACGTGTCAAAAGGTGACGGATGCATTATCTAAACTTTGTCGCGTCATAGACGCAGCCATGTTAGGGCCCCTGAACCAATCGACGAGAAAACTGATATAGGCAAAGATAGTTTATTGCTCGGTTTAAAACACGGTTTACTTTTTATTCCGGAAAAAGGAACTGTTCGAAAGG
Source organism: Acleris laterana (assembly GCA_963966035.1). NCBI lineage: Eukaryota > Metazoa > Arthropoda > Insecta > Lepidoptera > Tortricidae > Acleris > Acleris laterana. Next base: position 12,382,500 of record OZ014447.1, read on the forward strand.
GAATATACGACTTTTTCCCGGACGGAGCGAGCACAAGCTAGCAAGGAGTAAGACAAGTATATTATTACTGTTAGTAGCAAATAAACAGGTATAGCCTTTGCCTGGTAAACTGTCTGCGTGGGATATGTCCCTGTTCAATTTTCTGGATAAAAATTACCTCTCCGCCTGTCAAGTTGTCTCTGTGCAAAAACGGCTGATGGTCTTTTTTGTAAAATGATATAGTTTGTCAAATGATGATTTAGTAAAACATTAGTAAACCTCTTTTTGGATGTTAATGACAAAAATATCCACGAGCCTCGATCATCAATGGATTAATTGGTTATCATATAATTTACATATTCTTACTAGTAAAATACAGGTTTTTTTACTCTTGCAATCATAGCTACTTACCTCAATAAATTGCACATGATGTCTATGCAATCGCTGATAGTAGTTCCTCAGCGCTTTCTTCAAGGGATGCGGGTGGTTCGGTGGTAGGCCGAGCAAGAAGGACGCGACCCTCGGCTGACCCCACGAGGCCCGCCGAGCGGCGGCGCGGCGGGTTGTAGATTCAGCTCGTCTAATAAAGTTTTAATAACAGTGTGAGTCGTCAGGGTTAATATTCCAACATTATTTTAACTCTTAAGTATTCACTGTAGCTTGGTGCGGGTAATATTTACACTACAAAACAATTGCGTATATCAGGTTACTGTAGCAGATTCAAATGTTTTTATAACAATAAACAGAGTGTTACTCCACTATTACGTAGATTTTTTTTTATTAGGCTCCTGTACTCAATTCTGAAAGAAACCCTTCTAAGCTGTATTTGTTGTCCATCTGTCCGTCGGTCTGTCAGTCCTTTTTATGACTGCAGCTATCGGGCTTGAATTTAGTATTTAGTTGTATTTACATATTGTAGTCCGAATTGAAAATTATTTTTTCTATTTTGTGAGGTATGATCAGGTGATCATATTATTATTCCGTTTAGATATTTTAATCTATTACATTTGCAATATTGGTGCAAAAAACATGAAACGCAAAGGAAAACACCACACAAAAAATACCCTATGATATTCTTAAAGGAGCGTCATCACTGAGAGCATTCGCGTCCGCCGAGCATTCGCCGCGAAGATCGAGTGGCGAGTAAGCTTTTTAACTTGTAACGCTCTAATATTTACGCGATTTTTCTCAGTGCGGACGCTCCTTATGATGCAGACCAATCCAATGATACATCCCTCGCATTTAAAAACCTATTAGGCTGTTTAGTCAATACCTGAAAAACATTACCCTCGTCCTAGGGTCGTAAAAAAATAAAATTCCACGTCATCGATCATGTATCGAAAGTTAAGAAAAAAGTTATCATAAAGCTGGGCATTTACGACCGCTCCAACAAAACCAAATAGAGCAGCGCCACGTCAAAATCTATCAGTGAACGTCAAAAGCGTAGCGTTTAATAGAACTTGGCGCGGTCCGTTGGATTTCCAAATAGACGGAAACGCGCCAACACGTAATCCGAATGGAACTATCGTGAATGTCAAAATTTAACGTTAGAACACGCCACGCCTCCGCGTCAAGCCAAAAGGCATCGTCATGAATGTATTCTCTGGCTGCCATTGTCTAATGAGTCTGCTCCATGAGGTCGCACCGATGAAGCGTGGCGCGGCGCTCCCGTGAACACGGTCAAAATATTACGCACATCCAACTGTCGCCGAGACAAATGGCGTGTCCGTGAATGCCCAGCTTTATAGATCTCCACCTTCCATCAACCAATATCAGATTAGTACGAGCGGGATCACACATAGGCCATTAACATGAATGAGCAGGGACTACAAACTAAGGAGGGAATAAAGGGAACGAAAAATAATAAAGCTTGGGCATCCGACTGCAAACTGCAAGGCAAGTGAAAATCACTCTAATATTACAAATGCGAAAGCTTTTGTTTTATTGCACTGAGAAGGCAAACGAGCATACAGGCCGCCTGATAGTAGACATTTACAGTCTCAAAAATACAATCTTAACACGTTCACGGACAGTACGTCGATAGACGGAAACTGAGACCCTCGTGAAATGACACTGCGGCTGTGGCCGGTGTTTTTAATTACACCAAAAACGGAACTCCGTCCACGGCCGGCCTTTTCCCATAGCATTTATAGGAAGCACGGACTCTGTGCCGTTTTAGGTTTTAACATAAGCCGCTAGTGTCACAGCAAAAAAGCTCTAGGGCAACCTCAACCTCATGCACTACCCTAAAAGGGGAACGACACGTATTATGGCACATCACGGCTGTGGACGTAACGGCTGTGGACGAGCTGCCACAATAGGTAAGATTTTTTTGTACGACATTACATACATATTTATTCCGTCATAAAGTGGCACAATGTTTGAAACAACGTTAAATGTGACAGTTCGTCCATGGCCGTAGAAAATGTTGTATGGAATTTATTTGTGCCGTATCACGCAATTTCGAGGTTGGTGCTGTGTCCGTGAACGTGTTAAGACTACAATCCTAAGACTGCAAATACGTTGCCAACCCTGAGGACTAGGATGGAATGCTCCTATATAATTTTGCCGGATGCATAATCCCGACACCACACCGGAACACCACTATGTGTACTTGGTGATTTAAAAAAATAAATAGTGGTAGCGATATAGACGGTTTGCGTGTTCTTATTTGTTATTTCTATACGCTTGATGTATTTGGATCAAATTTGAAATGGAGAGTGACTATCTATCTTTAATCCCGAAAATAAGCACTCTTTATGTGAAATGTCACGTGTGTGCGGATGAAGTCGCAAGCAAAAGCAAACTTATGTATAATAATATTAATAATGTAATATTTTTAACTTAATTTAGAGCATAATAATATAGCCATGCGTTACAACGATTTTCAGGAAAACTTGAATATGTTTAATCACTTACTTTGGCTCAGGCTCCTCTGATAATATCTCGTCCAATTTCCTTCGTAAGTGCGTGTAATTAATATAAGAAGACATTAAACCAAGTGTCATATTTTGATACCACCAATAACAAGCTAAAATGATAACCAGGAGGTTCCATAGCCAAGATCGATCAAGATTGAACTGTGATATTTACCAAGGTACCAACAACCACGACAAAAACTGTTAATTCAATGCTATGAATAGACAATCATCTCGCTAACCAAAACAAAGTGAACAAAGTCTATTTCAGGAACTTAGAATCATTTGACCACTTCAGGTTAAATGTACTCGTTAAAGGCTTAAAAACTGTAAATAAAAACAATTTTGTTGAGTACTTTGAGATGTTTGGTCGGCTTTAACTACATGTAGCTCTAGATATACACTTGAGTCGTTGTTACTTTAACGTCATGTTTGAACTGCTGCACCTTATCCGTCATAGGAGTTAAAGCGACAAGACTAAAGTGTGTTTTCAGGCAGTTGGTTTCCGTATTTTCAATGCATAAAATTGGCCAGCAGGATTTTACCTTCCGCGCAAAGCAGCTTCTGCCATTTTTTGATGAACCTCTTCAAGCTGGTCTAGAAAAGCTTTAGACAAATTCTTCTGTCGCAAGGGTCTTATGATTACCTCTGGGTCTCTGCAAGTAATTTTTTTACAAGAGTGAAGACAAATAGACTAGATAAGTATACTTACGTGATTTATTAACATATTGCTTGGTTTAATGTTATATTAAAACGTGTCTTACCTGATAGCTTTGAGAATAAAAGGGAACACATCCAGCTGTATGATATTCCGCGAGTGCATCTTGTACAACGCCAAGTCTGAGGCCTCGAGTTGATGAGCCAGCTTTCTTATAGTCAGCGCCTTGGCCACATCTAGCTCGTTTTCTTGTACTACTAGCGGCCTAGGGTCTAGCGTGACATCGATTTGTTGGGACACAGGCAGAAATTTGTTTCTGTAAAATAAATGTGAATTATAACTCAATAGCGAGCACTGAAGATTCTATTGCAAAATTCTTGCACATTCAAAAATTCTCAAAGCGTTGATTTGTCGGCTGTGTATCTCCCGTCAATAACGCCCCAAAAGCCCGTTCCCGTCTGTGGCAAGAAGAAGAATCTCTGCCGACCTTTGTTCCATCTGTAGGGGACTTCCACCGGGTCATTAATTACCGTGGCGTACTTGGAAGTCGCTCAACAGACTGCGTCGATAGAAATGCCGAGGAAACTTAATAAAGTAGGGTTACACCACTGCGACTGCGGCGCTTCACCATAGTTCAAGGCGCATCTCCTGAACTCCCCGCGTGTCCCGACACCTGTACGCGGCGGGACCTATATGACGCCACTAGCAATGCCATTCGCGTGCCAGAATATTAGTCGGCTCACATCTAAGAAGAAGAATTTGTTGCCGTTCGCCGTTGGTTACCTTCGCATACTTTACTTGTACGAGTTGAGACCGGGGTAACCCTTAGGGTCGAGTGGGTGGAGCCCCGCCTTAAGGTGATATTTAAATCTTATGCGGTACGATTCAAGTACCGACCTAAGACCTGTTGACCTATTTTAAGGAGGAATGCTGGCCGAGGGGTTGTAACGTTGCACGTACATGTTTTAAATTATACAACTAAACTTAAGCTATTACTTACAAATTAACACAATATTTACAATAAATTATTATATTTTATTTTTACACATAATGAAATTTTATTATTTATACGCTAATTCAATTATTAATCCTAATCAACTTATTATTTTATTATTCAACTTTAATTAAATCTATTTTATATTAATAAAATGTGATTTTAAATACTGATAATAAATATACTTAATAATTATAAAAAATGCGCTTAGCTTTAAAACGTTTAGCAATTTACTACGCGAGTGCCCTAGCGAGAACCGGCTCGTCATGGAAGTTTCCAGTAGCCGGCGCTCGCGCCGCCGCCGGCCAGTCCGTTCCGAATCGTTGTAGACGCCGGGCCTGTGCAGCGCGTTCACCCAGAGTGACGTCATACGCGCTCGTACGACTTTTCATTATAAAGAAAGATCTTTATTTATTTAATCCGGCGTTAACGGACACCTCTTTCGCGCTCGCGACTTCCTTCGGAGGCGACAATAATTGCATATAAGCAAGCGGATCACGCACCCAATATTGGTAAGTGCAAAGTGTTGAACGTTATTATTTAAATCCTTAATAGATAGCTTTGCTTTTGCTAACTGCCTATTCACTCATTCATTAATGGTCATTGCAATTTCATCATGTTATTCTAAATTTGCCAATCACGTATAAGTACATTTTTTTAAGTCACTTCCTTTGTTCTTCTAACGAGTACGCCTATATGTACATACCCTACTTGTAATTTTTATCAGTACTAGCTTATTATCTAGGCTACTAGCATAGTTCTTGCTGTAACTCCGTTCTGCTTGCTGATACAAACACGCCAACGCTATACCGGCTTTCTTCTTCGGTGCCGTTATCCAGGGTATCAGCAAGTTTAGCGGAGCGAACAGGAACAAGCCATTATGACTGCGCATGTTTCACAGGGTGCGTCGTATACGCTCAAGACACCACTCAACACCATCTCGGCGACCGCTGGTGCCATCCTTTCTCCCCGGCGCTTGTTCTGTCCCTCGTCACCGCTGTCTGAGCTGCCGTCATCGACGAGGTCTCCGCTCGACCAGCCAGGAGAGTACCGGTGCTACGGTGGTAAAACTAGACGGGCAATAGATACCACAACCCTTAATTTCAAACCTATTCTCGGGACGTGGTTCCCCAATAAAATTTAATTTGGACTGGGTAGTTTTATTCTTCTCATCAATAAAATACCTAACGTCACACTGGCGCCCTCTAACGTGGTCTTAAGGTCTAGTTTTGCCTCGTAGTATTAGTTTGTGTGTTTGTTTTATTTTTGTGAAACGTTTTTTTCATTTTTTTATTTATATTTTTGGTTGCTCGTAACTAAAGTGTACCCAAAAAGGTAATAATACTAATAACTCATTTCTAGTCATTTGAATGTGAATTTATTTATTAAATATTTTTATTGCTTAATTTGATGCAAATTTTATAATAAAAAGATTATTTATTTTCGAACATCCTGTATTAGTGTAACTCCAGATCGTGTATAGTCGAGTAACACAAGTGTTAATTACTTATTTAAATATTTAATTTTGCAAATGTTTTCCGTTTTGGTGTACACATTAGTTGCAATAATTTAATGCTTTTTATTTTTATTTTAGCACTATTTTGATTTTGCTTGCTTAGTAATGCTGCTTAATAATATCATTTGATTTGCCAACCAAAACGTTGCATAGCTTTTATTTTGTAACGGAACGGAGTAATTTTAATTAGTAGATAGTTTAGCGTTCAACACTTCTCACTGTTTCGCGATTTTATTTTACAACCTTTTGAGTATTTCAAAAAAAGAACTTTTTGAGTTCATGACATGGCTTTTGCTGTAAAATTCTTGTCGCTTCAAAAACCAGAGTTAGAGTATGAAGTTGGTATTCGTGGCGATACTCCGGGTTCCACGGTCCAAGAACTACGAAAGCAAATTTCAAAATTAGGTCCCATGTTTCCATCCGAGGATATTTTAGAAAGTCACCTTTCAATTTCGTCTGATCTAAAGGGAGTCAATGATGTACTAGCTAAAATTCAAACAAATTTAGAATCGGGACTTGATAGGAATGCGTCGCTTCGCGTGCAGAATTGGATAAATCATCTTTATCACCGACTTAATCGTATTTCATGTGATGACACGACAAAGCCCATGCTCGACGCATGCGTCAAGGAATTTCAGACTCTCACAGCTAGATACAATAATATTAGGGATACTGCTATCGAAGCCGTCCTACCCGCCTCTTGCGCGGAGCCCGTGGTTAATGCTCCTTCGGTTAGCGTTAATGTCACGTGTGACCGCGGCATCTCCAATGAGTTGTGTAAAATCAAGTTCGACGGTAGGACATGCGTGCGTGCTTTTATTCAGCGAGTCACCGAGTTTTGTAAGGCTCGAAATATTACAGACACGAAAATCTTGTCCTATGCAACAGAAATTTTTGTAGGAGACGCGTTGCACTGGTTTAGGAGTGTTAGGGGTCAGGTATCCAGCTGGGTTGAACTCGCCATGTTGCTCAGACAGGATTTTGGTCAAAGTGACTATGATTATAGGTTGCTCTCTGAAATTCGATCAAGGTCACAAGGCGAAACGGAGAACATTACTATCTACCTGTCGATCATGTCTGGTTTATTTTCACGCCTATCAATGAGCTTGCCCGAAACCGAAAAATTAGAGATAATTCTTCATAATATCAGGCCTTGCTACGCCAGTACTTTGGCATCAGCACCTACTATTGCTGATATCCAAACCTTGAGAACCCAATGTCGTAATTATGAAGCGATACAAGCACGTATGGCTGATTTTCGAGAACCGCCCAAGCAGACAGCAGACACTTTAGCACCTGAGTTTGCTTATGCTGGAACTAGCTCAAATAAAAATCATAATAATTACAGAAATTATAATTATAAAACTAACAATAATCAATTTAACCAAAGTAACAATTACAATAATAAACCTAATACTAACAATTACAATAATAAACCTAATACTAACAATTATAATAATAAACCATATGCTAACAGTTATAATAGTAAGCTTAATACTAACTCAAAGTATGTACATGCGATTGAAGAGCCCCGTGTCAAAACGTTATTTTGTCCAAGGTGTCGTAACAATACTCATAACCTGCGTCAATGTAAAGCAAATAAGGATGAGATTTACTGTTTTGTATGTGGTCACAAGGGCTTTAAGACCCCTCAGTGCCCTAACTGCAACAAAGATAAACTCTCCGCCCCAAAAAACTAGCACAGCAGAATTGTGTCGATCATATCAACAAATTCGATGTTGATGATTGGAACAAATGGTTAAAAACAATTAATTTATATTTCAATTCTTATAAAATAGACACAATTCTGCATTCTAAGCCAATAAATGATAATCGTCCTTATGCAACGGTGCAAATTAATGGATTTAATGTGACAGGTCTACTTGATTCAGGATCTGCCGTTACTATTATAGGCAACGGTGCTCATCAAGCTCTGCAAGGACTTACAGTCAATAACGATCACTGCATCACAGTGACAGCTGCAGGCGGCCAGTCTATGCAAAGTCAAGGTTATATGGATTTACCTATTCATTTTCAAAATCAATTTCATATAATCAAAGCTTACATAATTCCAGATATTAACACTAATCTTATATTAGGAGTAGATTTTTGGCGTAAATATAATATTCTTCCAAATTATTTAAGCAGCATTAGCTTCACTAATGCCTTAATTGAAATAGAACAACCTTCAGTTAACGAGTCGTCATCTACAATTCACGGCTACGATAACTTTAGTGTATCAGAGAGGTCCATAGCTGACAACATTATTGCACAGTTTAAGGATATCTCTGCCGAGCACGGAGGCCTGGGTGTAACCAGTCTTATAACACACCACATAGACACCGGGGATTCGCAGCCAATCAGGCAACGTTACTACCGTTTGTCTCCGGAAAAACAACGCATTCTTGTCGAGCAGGTCGATGAAATGCTGGGTCTTGACGTCATCGAGCCCTGCGAAAGCTCCTGGTCATCGCCTGTTCTCATAGTGACCAAGAAGAACGGCCAACCGCGTTTCTGCCTCGATAGCCGTAAATTGAACTCGGTCACTCGGAAGGATGCGTACAATCTTCCATATGTGTCGGAAATACTCGATAACCTCCGCGACGCTCGCTACCTTTCGAGTATCGACCTCTCCAAGGCATTTTGGCAAATACCCATTGCTGTCGAGGACAGAGATAAAACCGCCTTTTATGTTCCTGGCCGCGGTACTTTCCGTTTTAAACGAACAGCTTTTGGCCTTACTAATGCGCCAGCCACACAGCAACGTTTAGTTGACCTCCTCTTTAGAGAATTTGACCTAAAAGTTTTTGCATACTTGGACGACATTATTATAGTTTCCGAGGACTTCAATTCTCATGTGTCTCTTCTACTGCGGGTATTAGACAAGCTTCGTCATGCAAACCTTAGAGTTAATTTAAACAAGTGTCAATTTTTTAGAAGCCAACTGAAGTACTTAGGTTACGTGGTTGACAGCTACGGGCTTCGGACGGATCCCGAGAAAGTTGAAGCCATTCTGAACTATCCGACACCTACTTGTCGGAAAGACTTAAAACGCTTTCTCGGAACCGCCACATGGTACCGTCGTTTTGTGCCTCAGTTTAGTACCATAGCAGGCCCCCTAAATAAGTTAACGTCGAATAAGAAGGGTGGCCCGCCTTTCAAATGGACTTCTGACGCTGACGCCGCTTTTCACAGGCTCAAGGAGTGCTTAGTTTCAGCTCCCGTTTTGTCCTGCCCTGACTACGACAAGTCATTTGAGGTGCATACCGATGCCAGCAACTATGGTGTGGGCGCTATGCTCACCCAGACTATAGATGGTAGGGAGCACCCAATTGCTTATATGAGCAAGTCGTTGTCAGCGGCAGAGCGAAATTATAGTATCACGGAGCGGGAGACTCTTGCAGTCGTTATCGCTCTGGAACACTGGAGGTGTTATTTGGAGAACGGGAAGCCATTCACCGTCTTCACTGACCATAGTGCGTTAAAGTGGTTTCTTTCTTTAAATAACCCCACTGGTCGTTTGGCTCGTTGGGGAGTACGTTTGTCGGCCTTCCACTTTGAGCTTAAACATCGCCGAGGCGTGGACAACGTGATTCCCGACGCACTCTCTAGGGCAGTTCCTGTCAGTGCAATTAATTTAACTGATTCGCATCTTAATACAACAGACGCCTGGTATAAAAACATATACAATTCCTGTTTAACGAAACCTCAAAATTTTCCAAACTTTTTAATTAAAACCGGTTCACTGTACAGATTGTGCAAAAATAAACATGAACTCACATCAGAGTTCTCATGGAAGGAAGTAGTTCCCATCGAATTTCGTCAGGATGTTATCCAAGAAAATCATTCCGAGCCTATGGCTGGACATCAAGGTATTTTTAAAACGTACAGGAGATTAGCGTTAAAATACTTCTGGCCAGGCATGTACCAGGACGTTGTTAAATTTGTAGGTACATGTACCAAGTGTCTGGAATACAAACATCAAAATCATCAGGTTCTGGGTGAAATGGGTCGCCCCAAACAGTGCTGTAGACCTCATCAATCGATCTCGATTGACCTCATGGGCCCGCTGCCAGCCACTCGTAGACAGAATAAATATATACTTGTCATTACCTGTTGCTTTTCAAAATTTTGCTTGATTTTTCCAATTAAGAATGCTACCTCTCCTATTATCTCAAAAATCATTGAGGAAGACTGTTTTTTAACTCATGGCGTTCCTCAAACGATATTCCTTGACAATGGTAGCCAGTTCATCAGTAGCTTCATACGCGACCTATTCAAAAAATATTGCGTGCCCAACGTATTTTACACGCCCAAATACACTCCCCAGATTAACACCGTCGAGCGCTATAACCGCACAATTATCACCTGCATTTCAACCTTCGTAGAAGAGGACCACCGATCCTGGGACCTTTACATACCAAAAGTGCAATTCGCTATCAATAGTTCTGTCAATGAGGTTACTGGTTACACCCTTTCCTTCCTGGTGTACGGCAGAGAACTTGTATCCTGTGGCACTCATTATGTAGATAACGAGCTAGGCGATGAATTACTGTTTTTACCTCGCGATATCTACGCGGAAAATCTAGGATGTATGTCTAAAATATTTAATCAGGTACAAACCAAATTATGGCATGCTCACGTTAAGAACACCGCACATTATAATCTGCGCCGAAAACACGTAGAATTCAAGGTTGGGGACATCGTTATGAAGCGTGCCTATGTTTTAAGCAACAAGGACCAATATTTTAGCAAAAAGTTGGCCCCTAAATTCATAAAGTGTCGAATATTACAAAAGAAATCCCCCCTAGTTTATGTGTTGGAAGACATGTCTGGCAAGAATCTAGGAACATGGCACATTAAAGATTTAAAATTGGTAGGCTTGAATAAATAGTTTTAATTTTAATTTTAATTTTAATTACCCTTCTCGCTTTGCCGTACTTACCAACTTGTGCAAAAGTATTTGCTTTGGTTACTAGTAAAAATAATAATGACTGGTAACCTTCATTCGTTTGGGAACATCAGTATTTTTAGGATGAAACCAGATACTGCTGTTATTATGAATGCGAGATGTATAAAAAAAAGTGTGAAAGGATACATGCAAATACGTTACCGTATATTGCGCGGATTTTATTTTAAAGAAAAAAAATCCTTTCGTGGCGCGCGGGGTAATGTAACGTTGCACGTACATGTTTTAAATTATACAACTAAACTTAAGCTATTACTTACAAATTAACACAATATTTACAATAAATTATTATATTTTATTTTTACACATAATGAAATTTTATTATTTATACGCTAATTCAATTATTAATCCTAATCAACTTATTATTTTATTATTCAACTTTAATTAAATCTATTTTATATTAATAAAATGTGATTTTAAATACTGATAATAAATATACTTAATAATTATAAAAAATGCGCTTAGCTTTAAAACGTTTAGCAATTTACTACGCGAGTGCCCTAGCGAGAACCGGCTCGTCATGGAAGTTTCCAGTAGCCGGCGCTCGCGCCGCCGCCGGCCAGTCCGTTCCGAATCGTTGTAGACGCCGGGCCTGTGCAGCGCGTTCACCCAGAGTGACGTCATACGCGCTCGTACGACTTTTCATTATAAAGAAAGATCTTTATTTATTTAATCCGGCGTTAACGGACACCTCTTTCGCGCTCGCGACTTCCTTCGGAGGCGACAATAATTGCATATAAGCAAGCGGATCACGCACCCAATATTGGTAAGTGCAAAGTGTTGAACGTTATTATTTAAATCCTTAATAGATAGCTTTGCTTTTGCTAACTGCCTATTCACTCATTCATTAATGGTCATTGCAATTTCATCATGTTATTCTAAATTTGCCAATCACGTATAAGTACATTTTTTAAGTCACTTCCTTTGTTCTTCTAACGAGTACGCCTATATGTACATACCCTACTTGTAATTTTTATCAGTACTAGCTTATTATCTAGGCTACTAGCATAGTTCTTGCTGTAACTCCGTTCTGCTTGCTGATACAAACACGCCAACGCTATACCGGCTTTCTTCTTCGGTGCCGTTATCCAGGGTATCAGCAAGTTTAGCGGAGCGAACAGGAACAAGCCATTATGACTGCGCATGTTTCACAGGGTGCGTCGTATACGCTCAAGACACCACTCAACACCATCTCGGCGACCGCTGGTGCCATCCTTTCTCCCCGGCGCTTGTTCTGTCCCTCGTCACCGCTGTCTGAGCTGCCGTCATCGACGAGGTCTCCGCTCGACCAGCCAGGAGAGTACCGGTGCTACGGTGGTAAAACTAGACGGGCAATAGATACCACAACCCTTAATTTCAAACCTATTCTCGGGACGTGGTTCCCCAATAAAATTTAATTTGGACTGGGTAGTTTTATTCTTCTCATCAATAAAATACCTAACGTCACAGGGTTTCATCTATTCGATCACGATTCCGTGGCTGCCGGTATCCGCCAATAAACGACCTATATAAAGAGGAATTTAATAAGTGGAACTGCTATTGAAATGTTGAAAAACATTGCATGACAGTTGCGCCCATTTTTCGTGCTGTAATCTGAGAAATCACTCGTTTACAATAGTTTTTAATAATATCTAATCTTTCGTGTGGATTTCCACGTTAATTAATTTAAAGGAATCGGTCGGGTTTCTGCCATTTTAAAATTATATTCTAAATAAATACAGGCCTTGATGTAAAGATTTGCAAGGTTAATTTTATTGTGCTATCAGGATTTATTCAGTCTCTTTTAAACAGTGTCAAGAATAAAATTATCCTTATAATTTTTGAATGCCAATTTAAGACAAATATTTTTGTTCAATTTCCTCTCAGTCGAAATCAAATAAACGTTAACTCGGGTGAAAGTATTCATTAAGGCCCACTTGCGTGGACCAGAGTTAGCCCTTAACCCAGAGTTAAGCGTCTACTTTTGTACGTGGTTTGCCGCCTAACCTCGGGTTAAGACGCTAACTCTGGTCCACGCAAGTGGGCCTTAATGTAGAACTACTGTCACTCTCGCTACCGTTTAATGTTCGGCATGTAATTGACCATACCCTTGGCTTACGATTACTATCCCATATTTGTTTGGCGAATATTTGCTTGGGTTCTCATAATGTTTGCATACACAATTAAAGATGGTCCCCTGCGTTTCATGAGTACTCACGCTTTGATTAGCTTGTTGTATTCGAAGGTGAGCTCAGCCAGCTGGTCCCGTACGCGCTTCTTGTGCGCGTTGGCTATCGCCATCATTTTATCGTACTCTTCCTTCTGCTTCAGCTGCTCGTGGGACATGATCTCTCCGTCAACAGTGCTCGGTTCTTTAAACTTCTCTGTTTTCTGCAACAAATATAAGCCATTTTCAGAGTAGTGATCACTGTACAAAATACTCATTAAACTGTTAATGAATATCGTGTTATTATTTTGAGAAGGAAATTACTATAACTAGATGCTAGGCATCACTAAACAATGAAGTTCTCGTTGATAAAAAGCAAATCACGTTCTCATTTTTGGAATAAACGGAGTCCTTGAGCTATAGAAAAATATGTAAGTAAATGCGGCGGTGCAGTTCACAGTGGGTTACTGGAGACAAAAACACCCACGTCGCTTTAATACACCAATAGATAAAGTTCTAAATTCAAAATGCCCGAGTAAAGCACTCACGTGTTTTGTCTATTTTAAATGGTAATAAAATAATAAACATTCATGAAAATGTGAAAAAAATAGATTTAGTTGATCACAATTTAAAATAACAATTCAGGCGCATATTTTTCAGTTTTTATATTAGTTAAAACACTGAACAACTTTTTTTTAACCTGTGACTAACGTACAAAAAAACTTCTAAACCAGACCTGTCACACATTTAAAAAAACACGCCCACTACTACCGCGGCTTTTAGGAAAAAACTTACAAAACCATAATTACAGCTACCTCTTCATTCATTCAAGACAACCATTTTCTAACTTGGGATATGGATACTCACAAAATAGAATTTACTATTGACACTTGAATTTACGAAACGACTAAATATCAGTCGACTACAAATAGATGTATCCACTTTTGGACCATATTACAATGCAATGTAGTGAAGAAGTGGATACATCTATTTGTAGTCGACTGCACCCCAGCTAACGTACATGCAGTTCAGGAAGCGGAGGTAATTCAAATTGTGGCAGCAGGGGTTCTTCAAAATTGATGAGGTACGAGAAGATATTGCCATCTGCTCCGCAAGTGAATAAGCGTCTGAAATAAAAATAAAAACATGTGTTAAATTGTATGCTATGATCATATCTCCGTGACATGATCGGATAACTGACCAAACTTGTTAGCCAATAAGGTTTTATATGTGCAACTTTGTGATTTTAAAAATGTTTTCATGTTTTTGTAATATTTTCATAATACCATTTCTTTTGAATTTATATCGATAACACATTATAGAATGTGGGGTACGCGCCAAAGTCACAAAATCCTATTAATATTATAGTATATGTATGTATGTATAATCTTTATTGTACAAGAATAAAACAGAAATAAAAAGGTAATCCCCTTTATATATTTTATATCATATTATCTTACTAATATTATAAATCTGAAAGTTTGTGAAAGTGTTAGGGCCGGCGCTGACTGCCGGCATGGCACGGCGTGTCATGGCAAAGGATTTCGGTACTGATATAACTATTTTTAATCTTATTACCATGAGTATAGAATTCATGTTACTTTATTTTGACACAACGATGCCGAGGGAGGCCGCGGTAGGACAGAACGTGCCTAAGCATTCCACGGGATGCCGCGGAAGGCCGTGTTATCCTTCGGAATGCTGCAGCACAACTTACCGTGCCATCCTGTGCCGTGCCGGCAGTCAGCGCCGGCCCTATTGTTGTTGCTTGAGTGGCTGGGTCGACAGCAGGATGCCACAGCATACCGCGGAATGCCGTAGCGGCCTTCGGGATGCCACAGCATAATTTGCCGTGTCATGCCAGCAGGATGCCACGGCATGCCGCGGAAGGCCGTGTTATCCTTCGGAATGCTGCAGCACAACTTACCGTGCCATCCTGTGCCGGGCCGGCAGTCAGCGCCGGCCCTATTGTTGTTGCTTGAGTGGCTGGGTCGACAGCAGGATGCCACAGCATACCGCGGAATGCCGTAGCGGCCTTCGGGATGCCACAGCATAATTTGCCGTGTCATGCCAGCAGGATGCCACGGCATGCCGCGGAAGGCCGTGTTATCCTTCGGAATGCTGCAGCACAACTTACCGTGCCATCCTGTGCCGTGCCGGCAGTCAGCGCCGGCCCTTAGTTTGTTACTTCTTCACGCTGCAACGGCTCGATGGATTTGGATGAAATTTGAGATGGAGATAACTTAAATATATATGTATATAAGTAGGTACACTGGATTAACACAAAGGCTAATTTCCTTCCCAAAACAAAACAAAGTCCCCTAAGGGAATAACGATAACCGAAATCTACGCGTACGAAGTCGCGGGCAGCGGTGTTATTCTCTCAAAAACAACGAAAGGCGGACGAACGAGCGAAATCGCAGCGGCGAGTTTAGGTAGTCCCGTCAGAGCAAACAAAACAGATTTTAGCGCGTGGATTTTCAATTAAGCAGCCTAAGGCGGCTCCACTGAGGCGGAGATGAGCGGAGCGGAGCGGAGCTGTGCCAATATTAACCAATAGAATCTAAACTAACGTGCGCAAGGCGCGCTCGACGTGACCGCATGCGCCTTCTATTGGTTAATATTGGCACAGCTCCGCTCCGCTCATCTCCGCCTCAGTGGAGCCGCACCCTTATACTTTCGATCCATTGACATAAACCATACTGCTAAATTGAAAATGCACGCGCTAAAATATGTTTTGATCGCACTGACGGGACTACTTAAACTCGCCGCTTGGACATTCACACGACCGTCGCTGTTCAGAGAATCACTACCCAGAAGTTAGTATATTATAGGTAGTACAAGTTCCTATAAAAGGCGCTCTTCCTATCCTAAAAAACAGTGTTAATGTAGGTCGAACGTGCCTACAGTGGTTCAGTTCGTATTCATTCGCACGCAGCTCAGCCAGAATACTAAACTGCTTTGCAGTTACACCGCATTGGCTGCAACTATTTGGCAAAATAAAACCGTTTTGTAACAACAATTGAACATGGAATATGCGTGTTAATAATGTTCGCCTAACATTAACACAATTAAAAGGAACTTTTTATTTATTGTTTCTATACCTGTTAAATATTCCTCCTTATTTAGTCCCACATAACCATCGGAAATGAGTCAAGGATATCGACATAATAATTTAAATAGTTATATCCTAGTAAGGCCCACCGTCCTAAATCTATACTAATATTATAAAGCTGAAGAGTTTGTTTGTTTGTTTGTTTGTTTGCTTGAACGCGTTAATCTCAGGAACTACTGGTCCGATTTGAAAAAATATTTCAGTGTTAGATAGCCCACATATCGAGGAAGGCTATACATACACACATAAACCGAAGCAAAGCGAGGGCAGGTCGCTAGTTTAGGATATTTTTCAAAGTGACTTTTGACTTTAGCTGACCGACACAAGATTATTTTTCAGACTAACGAATTTTGACGTTGGCATTACGAGGATAATGTGACTTACTTCCCATCACTACTGAATTCCAGGCAATTGATGGCTCCGGTGTAACGGTCGTGCATCGGCAGGTAATAGTTGTCAGAAAAATCAATACGCGGGATGGGTTGGAGCTGCAAAATAATAATAGGGTTCAGGTGTACTGTGGACTCGTGACCTCAAGCTTAGAAGTCGACGTTAGAATTCTCGCTGTCACCATGTACCAATATAAAAGCATTTCTAACTAAATTCGTCGAAAGTCACAGCCACATTCGCGTCAAATTTCTCACTGAGTTTTCATTTTAGACAACATATTTAAGCGGAGTGAAACTTTACTAATACAATGAGATGGCAAAATATATGGCGTCTTTTTTTTTCAACAATATTACTGCTCTATAAATTGGTCAAGCTTTATCTTCAGTGACTTGATCAACTTTACATACATACAAAAATACATACCTTCACGCCTGTAATCCCAGAGTGGGGTAGGCAGAGCTACAGAATTACCTACAACCACATTATAAAGATTGAGAAAAAATCTCTGGTAGCGGTTTGTTACATTAGTGTGGTTAAGTAAATTTGTAAATTCTTTCGTTTCGTTTTTATTTGTTTGCCTGAAATAAATGTTACATTTTTTGTGTAGTGATATTACCCTATAAGTCGTGTTTTCATTTGTAGTACAAAAACCTACCGACCAATTTCAAGAAAGTACTTTAGTTTATTAGAAAACACAATAATAGTAACGAGGGCGCCACTGTACATCCGGCGTACGCTCGGTGCAGTCTTAATTAAGAAAGGTTTTTACCTAGGAGTTAAAATTATACCTGACTGCTTGAGTTCAAGCAAGGCTGGTATAATCCAATAAGTTATAGTATAAGATTAAAACAAGGAGTCTCGCCATATTGACTCTTCTGACACAACCTGAACACACACCTCCTCTTTAGCCAGACGCCTGCCTTTCAGTTTTTTAAGCAATTTCGCCATAGCATCCATCCAAGTCACGTAATGGTGGTTCGGTGAATCTTCCTCTTCTTCTGGCATCCGCACCATACGGATGTAGCCCGTATTTGTTCCAATCACAAGGTAGCGACCTTCGCAACTTGAAAAAATAGTGATACAATATACAAGATTATGATTAAAGTCTGAAATAAGTACTTATAACTCTACAACATAGTCATCATTTGAATGAATTTTAAATCAAAATATTTTGGTATGTGTGTTCTAGTCAATTTTCTATTGGGAAACGTGATAAACTACACTTTTGAGTAAAGTTTTACCATCGGATGTTACACAAGCCAAACTGAGTCTGAACCTCCCTGCAGGCAGGCAATCCTAACTACGCGACAGGGCGGTTGATGACGGCGGGGTCAGTCTTAGAAACAACCATTAGGGATTATGAACTTGTAGAGTTTATGATACATAAAACTTATTAATTTTAGGTGTTCTGATACGTAAACAACTGAGAAGTAAGTATGTAATAGTTCACTTCCGAAAAAAAATAATCAAAAAAAGTGGTTGGACTTTAGTGGATAATTATGATTTTTCCCCTTCATCTATACTAATATTATAAAGAGTTAAAGTTTGTGACGTTGTAAGGGGGTAATCTCTGGATCTACTGAACTGATTATGATACTTATTTTACCAATAGAAAGCCACTTATTAGTGAGTGTTATAGGTTATACAGCGTAATGCGAAACAAATATTAAAATTTGTACATCTATTAAAGAAATACCCTGTATCTTAAGCAAAAACAAAAGTTTTTTGCTCAACGAAGATTTGAGAACAAATGGTTAGTGTAATTAACCCTTTGAACGCCAAGATCCACTAAGGCGGACTTGCGCGGACCAGAGTTAGCCCTTAACCCAGAGTTAAGCGTCTACTTTTGTATGTGGTTTGCCGCCTAACCTCGGGTTAAGACGCTAACTCTGGTCCGTGCAAGTGGGCGTAAAGCGGTCGTCTACCCTCGTGCCTACTACGCCATCGACCCATATAGCGGTCACAGATACAGTGCAAAAAAGACCCGGTATTTGTGACGTAAGGTTCACATTAGCTGTGGTTTTCAGCTGTCATTGGCGTGTGAGGACGACGTTTGTATCAAGTCAAAGGCGTTCGAAGGGTTAATGAAGGCGTATCCCTACTACTATGACTATACTACCCTACCCCTTATAAATAAACGACATGTTACGATTCGATACCCGTTTTAAAAAAGCAACAACCATCGATTTAGTCTAAGAAACGTATTATAATCTAAAAACTTACACAAATCTTAAAGCTGTGATATCATCAACCCACGCCCCGGAAAAAGGCGCGTACTTATATATCTTGTTGCTGCCAGGTTTCACAAGTAGCAAGGACCCAGTTCCCTTCTGGACCACCCAGATGCCTTCCTCGCAGTATTGTGCCCAAGTAATCGGCGTCCCTAACATGCTTTCACTCTCAACTGGAAGTTAAACACGCATTGAACTGTTTAAGATTTAAAAAAATAGCTTCCAAAACTGTTAAGTCAAGGCTGTCTGGGGTCAAAGTTCTATACGTCGTCTAATAAAACGGGGTTATTAAAATATGCATACAAGCACGCAACGGTTTTTTTTGTTTCGTACCGTCAGCCCCAGCAGCAGTTATCAAGATGGTGAAATAGGGGACAGATCACAAGGAGTAAGATTCACAAGAATGCTGTTTTTCCATACAAAAAAGTAAACTTTTTTCCGATTTTTAAAGTTTTCCACTTGCATTGTGCTAAGGATCAGTGACCATAGAATCTTCAGAAAGATTTACCTGCCGAAGACCTTGTTAAGGTGTTGGTAATACACCAAACGCGAAATTGTAGCAAAACTTCATTAAATTAGAATATGTATTTTAAAACATATTTTTTATAACCATACCAACCGATATATTTGTTTTAATTATTAACTCGACTGTTATAGAAATTTACCATCGTCTAATAAAACATACGACAAGGCACGTACTTAGCTGAACCTCTCCAAGATATTCTTCGTCATCGTCCTTATCGTCCTCAGCTTCAGCTGCTTTTTTTAATGCTGCCTCGTCGATACTGGCCAGGTCTTCTTCAGCAGGGAAAGGACGGTGACGCATACTAAGTATAAAATATATATAGGTAATGAGACCGATTAATATTTATTTAAAAGATTCAATATAATATTCATCATCATCATCGTATTATTATGCTGGGAGCGACAGAGGCGAAAACCTCTCTTATCATTCAAATGTATTAAAACATCACTACATTTTCGTGTCAAATATGCTTCGAAAAACAAATAAAACAAAACAGAAATGTGAAAACTAAAAGGGTGAAAAAAAATGTACATGCAATGTGATAAAACCTCAAGAAAAAACCAACTTACTAATGTTTCTTGACAAGAACTTCTTTGTAAGATTGAAATTCCAATTTAAAAGTGGTGATATGCGAATATTTGCGCACATGAGCCTCGGGTAATAACGCTTCCATAATGAAACCCACTTGGCCGCAAAGTAACAGCTGGTACTCCTAAACAAGGGTAAATAGAGATAGGTTTTTTTATCAATCCTTTAAGGAGAGTAAAATAGTGCTTATTTACAGTAAAACTGGACTGTCAAAATGAAAATGATTGCAATATCGAGTCCATTTTAGGTAATAAGCCTGCAAGTCATGACAATAAACAATTTTTCTGAAAACGCCGCACTTAAAAGAGCAATGAAACGAAGTTTAAGTCCATCGTACCTCATCAGGTTTCCATGTCATATATTCTACATTATTCGGAGTCTCAATGAACCCCAGACGGTCCAGCGTAAATGGAGTGCCCAGTGTCAGTTTGTACATGAATATAGTGCTGTCCTTTCCAGCTGTTACTAATAAGGTTCGTTGTTCGTTGATTGATATTTGTACAATGGCTTTTGAATGAGGCTTGAGTAGCTAAAACGTTAAAATATTAGAAATTAATACATGACGAAACATCATCAGCAGGACTTCTTATATGTCTTCTTATATGTCGGGGCGTGTCATTGTAGCGAGACAATATAAACATACACGGTGCCCAGGTAGGTTTTTATGAAAATAGGTTAAGCCGTTTAAGAGATCTGAACTCTGAAAGTATTGGACGCTATTAGGTACATCGGGTGATATTATCTATTTATGGAATGGTTTTCAAATTAACGTAATGAAAGATATATTATTTTACACAATGTATGAAATCAGAAGTTTCGGAGAAGTGAAATAAAAAGTGTAATCTGGTAAGTAGTAGAAGTAGGTACGAGTATATTCGGATAACTCAGACTAAGTTTTTAAGGACTAATTGACGACAGGATTTTTTAGAAAATGTGTTCTTAAAAAAATAAGCACTTTCGAAACGCCCAACATTGCATTGGTAAATGTTATTTTAGTGTTCAAATTGAACTCACAGAAATCATATCAATAACATCTGGGTGATCAGAATCGTCACTGTGAATGGTCAGAGCAGAATGCACGCGAATATCGATCAGACTCGCTTGCTTTTGCAGTCGTTCTGGGTGCAGCAACAACGTCCGCATTATTCCGTCCCCAAATCCAACCATTACTATACGCGACGTCGAGTCCACCTGAAAATCATTAAAAAAACATGAACAACCTAGGATAATTAATTGTGTTTTCTAATAAATAAAAGTACCTATTGTCTTGAAATCGAAGGATGTTTTTTTGTTGTGTAAATCTTTAAAGGGATAACTTAATAACAATTGAACAGTGGGTGAGTAACTAGTCGGAAAAAGTGGCCACCTTTTTTACCCACGACGGAACGGAGACGATACGTTTGGGGTGAGAGGATGTTTGTGCAAACCAATATTACCATTTATCTCCAAAACTACTAGTCCGCTTTTAATGCGGTTTTTCCGTTGAGAAAAACTTTTTATTTCATTTGATTTCAAGAAAATACTTTAGTTTACTAGAAAACATAGTATTTGTAATGACATGACGCCACCACAGAAACTTTATAGACACTAATTTTCAAAAGTATACTTGTATGTAACTATTATTATTACGATAGGGTAGGATTTTACAGTTATGTCGAATTAATTAAAATAAAAGAAATCTCATAATCCTCAATAAAAAAAATCGATTGAATAATTTATTTCTAGCTGTTACCATATTTTTAAGCAATTAAAGTTTGGATTTTTTATGCTCATAAAATAACTCAAGCGTATTAAAACTTCAGAAAAATAAAAAATCTAACTAATAAATATTTGGATTAAAAATAACAGAAAGGATACCGCACGGTACGTACATATAGAAAAAAACTTGATGAATTTTGATAAAAATTATAATGTCAGGGCTACGTTATACTTTCTGTGCGGTGTCCTTTTAGGGTGTTCCTTTTGCTGTATTGCGTACTACTTACATCTAAAGGAGGATACAGCATGCAACACACAGGTTTCGGGAATACGTATCTGGCCAGCAGCAAGTGGGACTCCGTGCTGTACGCCTGCAGGGCGCCGTCCTCCCCCGCCGTCACTAGGATGGGGTGCGTCCGTAACATGGCTATGGCCACGACAGCACCGGCGTGACACGTAAACACTTTACGGTGATTGCACTCCAGCTTATCGATTTCAATGTCAGCGCACCATAGACCGCCATTTCCATCCTCAAAGGAAAGTTATTCAGTACTTTTTGGGGTTTCGTACCTACCTAAAGGGTTATAGCCTAGCCGTTCAATGCCAAAAGACAGTGGCAAGCGTAAATAATAACTCTAGACAAGTACTGCTTTGTGTTGTTTGCCTCTGAAAGGGCAGATTTTTTACCCTACACCGTCTGCCCGTCTGTGCGTTCTTTTGCTCTTTCTTTTGAGCCGTACCTATTTAACTATATGTTTTTAAGCGCTCAGCTATCCTCTCAAGGGTTAACCCTATCGATGCTTCCAACATATTTTGTCCGCTGTTTCCTCTATCTCTGAACCCATTCACTTTCGAAAATGTTTTGTAGGTTAGGTTCGGTCTAGTTTACGAAACAGCGGACAAAAGTTTTTCGAACTTAAGATAGGTAACCTTGTCATGGTTTAACTTCGATACCGTAACTAACTTTGAGCTTTGCCAGTTGGACATATTATGACAAATCCCATAAATACCTACTGAAAAGTATAAATAGTACTAGTATAAGTAAAACTAGTTCATCTCAGACCCTTTAGGAGACCTACCAAGGGCGCTATAGTTGGATAGATTGACGTGGCTCGATTGTCAATACGAACGCAACCAAACGCGACGATGACTAGGGGAGGGGTCCCCGAGTCTCGACACTCTCAACTAAACCGATTTGGTGTGACTTGTTGAGTTTGATTGTGGTGGCTCGCAGCGCGTACGGTCGAGGCACGCCCACGTGCAAGCCGCGCGATATACCTTTGTTTGAACACGAACTAAACTGTGTATACAGTGCTACATTGCCTACTCTCTTATTTCCTATCAGGAATCTGTAAGGGTCATTATGTGACGGTACACAACTGTGCGTGGGACAGATAAATGTTGTTTTTTACATCATTGATGCTTTTGAAATGTTGTCGCATAATGTATACTTACTTGAGCATACCAATAAAAGTCCTTCTGATGTCTTAGACACATTATTTGACATCCTGGTACCTGCCGTAAAAAAACAAATGTAGGTACGAGATTTTAGACGGGATAACGCAACCAACGGTATTTGTTTTCCTAATTACACATAATCTAATAAAACATATACCTATATGCATATTACGTTAACTATTACCGTGTGAGATCGAATGATTTAGTCAGAAATATAAACATCACAAATTCACAAAGTACCTCATTTATAATATAACATAAGTAGGAATAATATTCAAATTGAAAGTCAAGTTCGATTTCCTTGATGAAATTAATGGGATACCACAGACATTCTCAAATTATAGCCACACGTGTATAGTTACATGTTGCGCCGACTCCAAATTATTTGGGATAAGGGCAGGAGATTGATGAATGATGAAGTGTAAAGATCTTTTTCTTAAATTTCTTATTTTTGTTCGAAAAGTACCATTAGGTGCCTGTTTTTTTTGTACCTATATAAAATTATACAGGGAAACGCGGTGAAACCACTTCTCGCATTTCATCTGAGTAGATCATCAACGTACACATGTCTCAGCAACCGGATTGAGTTCGACGTAAGGATCCTCCTCGGGAGGGTCGGCCTGTTCCACTGTGTCCCAATACCACGCGCGGATGCATCCGTCTCGAGCTATAGTCGTCACCTCGTCACCCGCAGGACTTAGCATAAACTGGATCTAGAATAAAAATAGATTTGAATAGAACTGTCACATACAATTTGGCTAAGTAATATGCATACGTCGTTATCGCGGGGGCAAAAATGATTTGACAGGACTGAAAGATTATGAAAAATAGGCCATAACAGAAATGACACTCGTATCTAGAAAAATATACTTTCTATTGTATGTATGAATTTACTTTCTAATATCTTACTTCCGTATGTAGCTCGATTAGCAGTACATATTTAAAAAAATAGCTACGGAATCCTACCGTTAACCTCTTCAGTCACTTTTCCTGCTACTTTAGACATTTGTCATTCTAGATTGATTTGATATGTACAAAAAACGTACAAAAACTTATCTAAATTAAATTTGAGTGCAAATGGAAAACATATATTTAATTTTTTTAACAAGTTTTTGAGAAAAATACGTGATTTGACATAATATTTTTTTTATCCAAGTTGGCATGTTAACTTATACGTAAACGTATACTCAGTGTAAGACAAGTTTGATTGACCTTATCCAGCGAAAATTTCGTGCGAGATATGAAGAACTTCTTGGAGGCTTATAATATATAGGCAGAATATTCCGTTTATACTAAACAGACGTTCTGTTATATGTGTTATTTGATAGATTTGTTCCTGCCCCCGCGATAACGACGTATGGTAATATGAATTTGGGATAGTAATTGGATGGCTCGTCTACCCTAAATTCATGCGAATCCACAATAATACTAACAACAGGCGCCTTGTGACAAGTCTTTCTTCCCCGCTGGGTGACTTCCACTTTCACAAGTCCGGCTTCCCACACCAACACGTTGCCCCATTCGCAACCTGAGAGTACCTGCAATATTACATAAAACAGTTATTGTAATTTAACTATCCCTATTTTAGGACTTCAGGCAGATACACAAAGCGCTTTCATTTAGCTCCAAAGCCGGGCCGGATTTTAATTTCAACATGAATAAATCAAACTAAGTCAGTATTTTTACTTTTTTCGTAATTAACGATTCACTTAATTTTAGATTAATATGGTAACCATTAATACTCGTAGTAGGTAGATTCTATACCTAAGCTACTCGAAATTTACTTTGTCAATCGAAGATATAGGTTAAATTAAATCTAAGTAGATCTTTTAAACTATTTATAGGTAGCCAGTACTAACCTTTTCATCTGGCATAGGATACACACCGAGTACATCGCAAATTTCTGTTTTACCAAACCTACCTAGTTCACCTTTTAGTTTAAGTCCAGTGAACGTTTGGGCCATTTTCCAAAATTTTATATGAGCCGCGCCTAAAAAAAAGACAATTAGTTATTCAAAAAAAAAATATAAAAGGTATTTATTCAGTAAGTAGGCGGCACTTTTACATGTCAAGAATCTACCAGCGCTTCCCAAGAGGAGACCACTGCTGAGATAAACGCCGTAAGAAACTCAGCAGTCAAGTCGTTTTTTAACCATATAAGTATGAGCACATTGAGCACATTGATGTATGAGCGTAATTGATTTTCAACACCTGGCTCTTTAACTCCATGATGACTTCTCTCACTCGATCGCTTGTTCGACTGAGTCGTTTTCAAGAAAATATCACCCTCTATCACCATCTTGTCATTATTTATTAATTGTTTATGCCTTGTAGTTGATGGTTTAGAATTGTGCCACTCTATATACGTCTTCCCGTGGAAGTCGTAAGAGGCGATTAGTATTCTTAGGCGATGGGCTTGCAACCTGTCACTAATGTACACTGGTAAACATCTTAGCTTGTTTGTTACATGTTTAACAACAAGTTTTTTCGAGTTGTTAATATAATAACCGACTAGTATAGTGCATAATAACTTCTCAAATCCTCAAAACTATTTTTAGGATTTCGTAAATGTGATGAAAATTCCTAGAATTGGTTTTTGAGAAAAGAGACATTAAGTAATAAGTAGTAATTTGAGGATGTTTCTATATTTACACTTGTGACCTTTCAAAATGTACACGTTCGTTACAAGACTGTTCGTACATTATAAAGCCATTTTATATAAGAGCCTTGTTTAAACTGGTTTCACACGGAGGCAGAATAGTGAGGCAGAACAGCAGAGTAATGCTACTGTATGAAATCACGAGTCGAGGCAGAACAGTACTGTTTTGTGCGTTTACACAGTACTCCGCTGTCCACTGCTCTGTCCCACTATTTTGCCTCTGTGTTAAACCAGCATTACCCGCTGTTGTCAGTTGTCCGGGGCAATACGGCGAAAACATGACTGTGTTCACGTCGAAGGTGAAGGCACTGGTACGGAGGAGAATTCTGTGCCGCTTCCAATTCCATATGGTAAGGTTATAGTCAGGTTCCATCCCCACTGATGTCAGCATTTCACCATCAACACTGAACAATCAATTAAATTGAGTTCTAAAAATGTATTCATGTATCTTCAGAAACAACTTCGTAAACTAGGTACACTTAGGCTGGGTTTTATAAAGATCCGTTAGTTCAAATGTCGGTCAGGAATGTCAAAACTTGTATGAAGTTATTAAAATTTAATCTGACATTATTTACTAACCGGGCCTTTATAAAACCGGACCTTTATAAAATTACCTATTTTGTTGTACATACAGTGGTGGCCATATTAAGGAACGCTTGTAATTTTCCCATTCCCATTTAAAAATATAACTTATCAATTTTGACAACCAATCAAAAAGTTATCGACCAATTTTGCTAACCGAGGTTTGAAATTGTGTACTATTATTATAATAAAAAGGGTTAATCAACTATTTTTTGTCACTTAAATTGTAATGAAAAACTATATAAATTTTCTTTGTTAAAACATTTCGTACTTTTATAACACAATTAAATAGTGAACTCAATGAGCCAGTAGAAATATTTTTATAATTATTAGATTTTTCCATCAAGGTTGCCCGGTGTACCTTGTCGAATGAAAATAGTGGTTTCTCTTCTGGACATCAACCGTTTTTTGCACTACCTACAGTTATTCTGACTTGGATAATTTTAGCCACTTAATTAGGGTGACGGAAGCAGTAATGGACAAGGACTAATGATGGACACTTGATTCTTATTTTACAGAAGACAACGTTTTTCATTTGTTTTGCAACAATCAATTTATGAACTTGAATTAAGAGTTAAGTGTCCATTACTGGTGCCTGTCAGCTAAAAGTGTCCAACACTGTACCCTATAAGTACCTACTAAGAGTACAGTTAGTTTAGTTGCAAGAAAACCTATGTTTTAGTTTCGTATGAGGAGCTTTGTAAAAATAAAACATAATTAAAGTGACACAGAGTAGTTGATTCATCCAAAAACGTAGCTTTCATTTTATAAGGACTTATTAAGAGATTACATACAAAGTTTTTTTTTTAATCTCTATAAAATTAAAGGTCTGTTTGTTCAAGCACTTTTTGATTACTGGGTAAATTCTATAAGTTATATTTGTTAGAAATTGTGTAGAAAAAACGCAAGCGTTGCTAATTATGTGGCCACCACTGTATTTCAAGAAAACCTCTGCGTGAGTGAGTAACAGATCGTCTTACAGACGCGAAAGTACGCACACAATACAAAGCATACATACACATGACATTAATGACATAAGAATAGCTCACCCTTTCCGAGCTCTGGTGATTATAGAGTAACATTGGTATTTTTTTTATTTATATGATTGACGGAA
This sequence comes from Acleris laterana, assembly GCA_963966035.1. NCBI lineage: Eukaryota > Metazoa > Arthropoda > Insecta > Lepidoptera > Tortricidae > Acleris > Acleris laterana. Next base: position 12,410,041 of record OZ014447.1, read on the forward strand.
CGAAATAGTCCGGCATTTTGTTACTGCTGTCAACCATATAATTATTCAGAAACCTCACGGTTGTGCAGCGTTAGGATTGACTTCTTATATGCCTAGTACTTAAAATAGATAAAATTACCATGTAGCTATTTGATAACGAAGATCTTGAAGTACGAGATCCCAATATAACATTATTCTATAAAAAATAAGTAATACTCCTACCTAAAGTCAAGTTTGGAATAGGAATTGGTGGTGCCGTCACGCAGGACCGCGTCCAACTCCATCTGAGGCCAGGTGTACAGCATTATCAAGGGATCTCGGTCACCTTCCCGCCCTTCGGCAATGGCTATACGATAGTTTGGATCTTGTCTGAACGACTGAAAATTTCAAAAAGTTTGGTTATTAGTACGATTTTCAATAAGTTAACCTACCTACCTAGTAGTTTTAATTAAATAAGTGGATATGAAAAATGTGTCATTATTAGAGTTAAGACTTTTGGTGGCATATCGTGGTTCTAGAATCCATGGAGTCGCTATTTCCTTATTATTATAATACATGACCACTTTGATTTTGACCTTTAGTATGGTCATATTTTAAAATGAACTAAATACATTTTTAGTTCCGTTATTCCATACCTACTAATATTTCAGAATATGACAGCAGAGATATCCACCATATTAAAATTCATTTAAATTAATTAATTAATTAATTTCAAATATTAAAATACTGAAGGTCAAAATCAAAGTCGTGTATTAAAATAATAAGGAAATAGCGACTCCGTGGATTCTAGAACCACGATATGCCACCAAAAGTCTTAACTCTAGACATTATATTCAGATTATTTATTTTCGTTTAATGTAAAATTAAATGTGTAGGTAGGGTGGTTGAACTAGTAATGAACAAGAACCAATGATGGACACTTGATTCTTATGTTACAGAAGATAAGTGTTATTCATTTATTTGAGATAATCAATTTATAACCTTATACTCATTGAATTAAGAGTGAACTGTCCATTATTCTTAATCTACCATAAATGCCAGTGTTTAGCATGATAACTTTCTATGTAAACATTTCCCTCTAGTTGAGCTAGATTATATTACACAAGTATAGATTTATGTTACGTTCCTAGTAATAGCAGTTGCGTAGTTAACTTGTTTCACTAGTGAATGATAGACAGATACGGAAAACACGAGCTATCATCAAGAGTGGTCAATTGGGTATTTTTTGAGAAGATCCAAAAAAGACCCAACTTGGACGCGGGCGGTAGTAACATATCTACTTCCTGTTTATATGTTATAAAACTGCTCTAGCTCCTTTGTCTAAAAGTACTCACTGTAATATTTCCAACAGAGCCTCCTGTGGTACTCCTTCGGAACCAGGTCTGTTTCGTGTTCACGTCCATAAAAGTGATCATGCTGCCCGACGCCCAGCACACCACTGTATCGTCGCATGCGCATAGGTTGAAGTATTTGTGACAGTTGTAGCTATAAGAGTGTCTGATTTAGAGTTAAGCCTATTTATTGATTTAAAGCTTTTTAGAATTTTCGTTTCATAGAAAGTTATTTTCTGCTGAGCCCGTGATGATTTTAGGTCTATAATGTTTGCGATAATCTCAAAAACAACTGGACGGATTTTCGTGGGAGTTCACCATCTATTAGACAATTATTCATGGTTTTTTTTACGTATAATAAATTCTGGTTTATGTGTGGGTGTCACAGAAAACTCACATAAACCGAAGCGAAGATAACACTGAAAAATATTTGTCTGGATATTCAAATTTTTGGGGATATAATTTATTATTATCATCTCTCTCCTTTTCCAATATCGATACCTCTGGGTTCAATTGGCGTAAAGACCAAAATGGCCAAAATGGTTATATACATAGTTTTTCTCGGAATTTTAAGCTCTATCGAACTGTATATACGATATGTCCAAATTCGCAAGTTGAAGGTTTATACGACTCAAAATTGTTTACCTAAAAATGAAGAAAATTTCAAAAAAAAGAGTTAAGAGACAAATAATTTTTTTTTAGAAATTTAATTTATCGTAACTACAATCATTGTGTCAACTGTAAGACGTTAAAGCAAATTATTCAATAAATGGTTTATACGTCATCGACATGGTGTATGTAAATTATTTTTCATTGGCCGTAAGTCCACTTCTATAATATTTGGATTGACGTAAAAGCCAACATATATTTCAATGTCTCTTGCGTCAATGCAATACTACAGCATTTGCTAAACACCCTGAGTAAAACATAATAATAAAACCGATTTTAATATTAATCAGTATTTACGTCAATATTTAAAGAATAAATTGTAAAACATTATATTTACGCTACTAAAATTAGGTTGAATTGATTACCTACCTACCCACATAAATATAAAGTTCGTCAACGACTCGAGTTTCAAGTCTTTAAGTGGTGACAAACAGATAGTTGTCCTTTTTTTTCGTTAAGCTCGAATACGCATTATAGCAAGATAGAATATCATAATGAATGATTACTTGAGTTGGAAAACCACACCACTTGATTGTTGAGACTTGAAGCGTCAAGACAAGTGCGAAGCCGTTCGTTAGTGCAGTTCTAAAATATTTTTTACAAATTTTGGTGTGATTAATGACTATTATTTTATGAAAAATGGATAGGTACAAACACTACTATTACCAAATTACTATCTGCTTATTGCCGAGACGAGGTGTGAAGTAATGATGGCTTTGTTTTTTACTTTTATTTATATTCCAATCCTACTAATATTATTAGAAATGTGAAAGTTTGTACGTTTGTGTGTTTGTTACTAATTCACGTATAAAAGGCTGAAAGGGTTTGAATGAAATATAGTATGGCAATAGTGTGTTACCTAGAATTTTATAACGCTATTCCCTCAGAAACCCAATTAACGCGTACGAAGTCACGCTAATGGGTTTATTTTTAATTATTTTCATAACTATTGTCCATTGACTATTGTCTACTGTTTTGTGACAAGGGTGTATAAACCACTTAAATTGTTAAGTGGTTTATACACCCTTGTTGCAATCTCAAATGAACTTTTACGTCTACATGATTTTTATAAACCAAAATAAATTTGCACATGCATCAGTTCTTTGGTTTGAAATATAATGAATTATTTTAAAAATGGTTTTTACGTCCTTATTGTCAAAGTCAGGTTGTTTTACTTCTACTATTAATATGCAATGAAAAATAATGATGGACTTACGAGTCTAAACCGATTATTATTTTTTACTAGAATTGACTATTACGTCAAAAATTAAATGTATCTGGTAATTGCTAAGTCTTAAAAAGGCTTTTACGACCTTAGTAATTACAGCTCGTTTATTTATTTTCTTTACATTTTAGGGCTATTCTTGATACGAAACCAGAATGTAATGTTTCAAAACAAACTTCATGTGAAGATGCTTCGCTGAATAGCAGTCATATAATAGAAGATAGTGATTCAGAACCACCGGTTAAACAGCACAAGAAATCTGTTACAGTTTTGGATTCAAGTACAAGTAGTAATGACAATATAAACACTTCGATGATTTCACTTTCACTCGGTCATCCTTTTTTTGGGAACACTGTTTCACAAGTTCCCAGTCCAGTTAAAATTAGTACAAACAAAAAAAATACGATAATTTCAGATCAAATTGTTAAGAGACCCGTACGTACTTACCAGACTTTTTATGAAAACAGTCTTGATGCTGAAGAGTCCGAAAATGATTGTCTAAGTAAAGGAATTTCTACAACAGATAATTGTTATGTTCCTGTTCCATCAATCGTTGAGAATTATGGTACTTACCTTAGCGTGACTCCTATGACGAGCACTGCTATGCCAGAAAATGTTGCTGAAACAGTAAACATACAATAAGACTCCTTCGTCAGACCATACCTATACTGTAGACGTAGCTTCATCTACCTATACAATTTGTGATTACCTTACCAACCCAATCTCTGAAACGAGCACAACAGAGCCAGGCAATGCAAAAAAATCTGATGATTCCTACTTAAATAATGATACTCCTTCTAAGCATGATGAATGCAGAATCTGGTCGATTGCTTTATAAAAATTGTGATACTTACCTCAACGGCGACAAAACTTTTTCTATGGACACTGGTAATGTTAAACCTGGGTGTTCTAGTTCAGAAGATGTTAATAATGTTGATTTGAATAAACCCTTTGCCAATAAACCAGATGCTTTATGATGTGATGCGTAGTTGCTAACATTACATAAATTGTTTTCTGTTTAATAATAAAAGACGTAAGGCTGCTTTTAGACGAATGGGAATTTGCGAACTGTCGAGATTTGTCGACGGCTGAAGTTGCCTTGCAGTTGACTAGTTGCCGTTCGTTTGAATGCAGCCTTAGCACTGACGCATCAGGCAGATGTTTCAACACATTATAGTACCTTACAATGTGGTGCTTTGGTGCTAACATTAATTAAATAATTTAATTGTTTCCTGTTTAATCATAAAACATTCAAATAAACGGCAACTTGCCAACTGCAAGGCAACTTCAGCCGTCAACAGATTTCGACTGTTACTGTTGGCAAGTTGCTGTTCGTCTTAATGCAGCCTTAGGTAGTTAATTACCTAAGCAAAAGTTAAATCATTGTTTTCTGTTTTTTTTTAATAAAAGGAAATTGTTATTTTGTTGATTATTGTATGAATCTTTGTATTTCGCGTGCAAAAATAATCTGATTAATGAGATAATTATTGCTTCAATGCTAAAGATCTCAATACAGAGTCAAATATTACTATTTCAGTATCGTTTATCGTTTAAGTGTAGCGTTTTAAAATTACTTCCTTATTAATAAAGTTATTTCCAAACTATCTGTTTAATTTTTTTATACAGATTGATATATAACTTAATTATAAAACGTACTAAATGTACCTAATTTAACATTTCTTTATATATTTCACTGGTCTATAAGAACAAAAAGTATAATTATGACGTGTTTTACGACAACATTAACTTGAAAAAGTTTATCTTAAGTGACAATACACCCCATAAGGCTTTTTCATTACCAAAATTTCTTGAGCGTAAAAGCCAAGAAGTGCTATTATCTTGGATGTAAATCCTCGCTAACTTTTGAACCGAGCAAGACCGGTAAATATTGATAATTTATTCTTTTTCATGGCGAAATTTTAAGCAACATTCACATACAACGTTTTTATATACATTTTAAAACAAAAATGTTATACATCAAAATAAAATAAAAAAAACGTTTTTTTGCTCTCCTGAAAAGTAGGGTTTTGGTTGATACGCCAATTGAACCCAAAGGTATCGATATAATATTCGAAAGAAAAATATAGAGCTAAAATTTCAAAAAAGAATTTCAAACCGAAAACCTGTTACTATTTTACAAACTAGTATACTTTCATTCACTCATTCAATCCATCCGTGCCAGCTCTCGTGAATCGACCTATTAGACATGTTTTTTGGAGATGTATGTTTTATCCTCTTAATATTGGAAATTATAGACCGATCAGCCTCTTACAAAGCTTATATAAACTCTTCATCAACATAATATTACGAAGAATTAAAGCAACTCTAGGCTTCCAACAACCAAGAGAACAAGCCGGATTCAGGAAATATTACAGCACCACCGACCACATTTTCACTCTAACTCAAATCATAGAGCGTGTAAATGAATACAAAATGACTCTATCGCTTTCATAGATTATTCAAAAGCGTTCGATTCAATATCTCAGGAGGCATTATGGGAAGCTCTCAAATTTGTAAACATTGCAGATGGATACATACAATTTTTAAAAGAAATCTATAGCAAAAGTAGAGCTAAAATAAGACTAGACCAATTAGGTGAGTCATTTAATGTAAAACGAGGCGTGAGGCAAGGAGACCCCATTTCACCTAACCTCTTCACAGCACTGCTGGAGCACGTGTTCTTGAAATTGAATTGGAATGGTCTAGGAATAAAAATAAATTAACTTACGATTTGCGGATGACATAGTTATTTTGAGCAGTAATTATAACGAACTCTACCTCATGTTGCGAACGCTCGATGAAGAGAGTCGAAGGTGCGGTTTAGAAATGAATGCGAGCAAGACATGCCTAATGACTAACAGTGATGAAATAGAAACAGTGCTTCAATCTCACAAGATTAACTATGTAGAAAAATATATTTATCTGGGCCAGAATATATCATTTAAAGACAACACAAAGAATGAAGTCGAAAGACGTA